>ML829126.1:58574-73361 GCA_009831015.1 Picea engelmannii | reverse complement strand
TCTTTCACATTTAATATGATATAGTAATATGATTCTTTCCTATAAAGCTTGTTGTGTTTTATTGTATGATTCCTTGATCACATACATAGGTTTATATTGAGTTTATGCTATTACTATCACTTTGGTTGGTTGCGTTCTTTTGTGGGTTCATCATCGTATGAGCATTGGAATGAAGCTAGGATGGAGATAGCGAGAGGAAGCGACGTTTAAACTGTATGTCACCTATCCCTCTTTAGTTAGTAAATTCAATATTTAAAACTTAAGGAAAGCATCATGTTCTGGTGTGTTTTGTTCTAGATATAGGTGGATCTAGGGAGATCAGTTAGTGTCCGCACCTACTGATTTATCCAATAACATCATCTCTTCACCATGTTCCAACCTTGACAAGTGATCAGGACCTTTGTTCATTCTCCCTGGATTTACTATGATCTCAAAATCATATTCCTGAAATAACAGAATCCATATGCATATCCTTCCCCCCAACACTGGCTTGTTGACTAGATATTTCAATGCAGAGTGATCAATAAACATTTTAAAGTGTCCTCCCAACAAGTAGTGGTGAAATTTCTGCAATGCATATACCATGGCTAACCCTTCTCGCTCAATGGTGGTGTAATTAATCTCAGCAGTTGATAGCTTCCTGCTAGCAAAGGATAATGGGTGGTCAATATATCCTTCTCTCGACTGTGCTAACAAAAGTCCTAAAGAAATGGAAGATGGATCGACATGCACATGAAACTCCTTGGTCCAATCTGGGAAAACCAGAATGGGCGCAGTAACCATTTTCTGTTTCAGTGTGTCGAAGCTTTGTTGGAATTATTTTGTCCAACTAAACTAACAATACTTATTCAACATATTCTCCATGGGTGTTTTAATATGAGAATATCCATTAATGAACTTCCTATAGTAGCCTATGTGTCCCAACATAGTGCGCAACTGTTTAACTAACACAGGAGGGGGTAGATCAACTATAATGGCGATCTTGGATGGATCTACCATCAATCCTTGCTTACATACAACATGTCATATCAGAACACCAAATGGTGAAAAGAAAATACATTTCTTCAGGTTCAAGGCAATTTGACATTGCTTGCATTTATCCAACATTAGCCTTAGACATTCAATATGATTCTTCAATAAACTAAAAACAGTCTAATCATCAAAATATGCTTCTAGAAATTTATGCAGAAATTCCTTGAATGCTTCGACCACCACCCTGGAAAAGATGGATTGGGAATTCTTTAATCCAAATGGAATCACTGTATATTGGTAGGATCCCCATTCTATTGCAAATGTGGTCTTCTGGCGATCTTCCTTGGCAATTCGGATCTGATGGTATCCTGAAAATCCATCTATAAAAGAATATACTTCCTGGCCTCCCACATTATCTAACACTTCGTCAGTGAATGGTGTAGGGAATGGTTCATGCAAACAAGCATCATTCAACTTCCTGAGATCTATGCATATCTTGATTTCTCCTGTCTTCTTGTCTTGTACCACCATAGGGATAATCCACTCCGACTCTTCGACAGGTTCTATAATCCCTGCTTCCAACATTCTGTCAAGATCAATATTCACTTTTTCCTTATATTTAGGGTTCAATATGTAAGGTCTCTGTTTGACTGGTCTTGCATCTGGCATTAAAGGAATCCTCATATCTCCCATAGGCCCTTTAATTCCCTTCATATCAATGAACTTGGTTGGAAACAAGTCCTGATATTCATGCAGTAACTCTGTAATTTTGTCAATGGTAGAAACATCCCAATAATATTCGATATTAGCAAGCTTCGAGGTCTGTTCTGTTCCAATATTGACGTTCTTAATCTTGATCGGCTATCCAATAAATGTTAAATCAACTCTTGGTGCTTCTACATCTCTCTGGCCTTCTGTTTCTACGATGTTCACCTTCCTCGGATAATCGTCTTCATCAACAATGATGTTGTAACAACCTTGTAGTTTCTGGAGAGATGCAGTCCATTCATCCTCTTATTATTCCAAAGGAAGGATAGATGCCTCCTCAAATAATTTCTATCTCAAAATATGTAATGATTGATCTACTGAGGGATATTGACTTTCAAATAAGAGGTAGTTACAAAATTCCGAGTCATACCTTTCCAATTTGTAGTGATGAGGCACAACTCTGCTTGAAGGTACCAGTTGATAGGTGTTGTGTCCAGTGTGTTGATGAATTTGTGTACCCATTGTTCTTGAGGAATGTTTCTCTAGGCTTCCTCATATCTTCACACATGGTCCTTTGGACAACTTCGACCTGTGTAGCAAACTTCGTAGCCTTCTACTTGTGCTGAGAACCGTGTTGTCATTAGGGTACGACATTGTACCCATTATGGGATGCTATGTTTATGTGTCCCCCACCATCTCGTTGGTGTGGCTTTCAAGGCCTCATCCATTACCAATAATCTCTGTTGTATTGGTACACTTTCTTCAAAGTTTGACAAGAAGGTTTCTAAAGGATTCAGACCATCAAAGGTGGGTAATTTGCTTACTGTTGTGCCAATCCTGTGGACTTATCTGGTTAACATAGTACATCTTCTTGTAGATACTTCACACATATTATTCTGCCAGTTCTACAGTGCTTCTTCTGAGTCTGATGAACATGCACTCTCACTTCGCCAGCTTAGGTTCCCATCAGTTGTGGGATTAATGTAGTCAATCTATCTGGCTATTATCTTGTATATATTTTCTAGTGCATATGCGTGGTCTTCTTCTCTGATAGGTTCTGTGTATCGTTGACCTTCATCTGGATCTAAAGGTGCAATGACCCTAAGACCATCTCTTTCAAAAATCATATGTCTTTTCTTTAAATCAACCAAAGTGGAATTATTGAAAGCCCAATCAATTCCTAACAGCGCGGGGTAAGGACATCTATCATCAACTATTTCAATTACCTCAAAATCTGCAAACGTTCTTACTCCATCGATGTCCACAGGGACATGTTCTAATCTGTCAAAAGGGCTTACACCTTGCTGATTAGCTATCCTAAACCTGATAGGGGAATATATCAACTTCGGTTTTCCCATCAACGCCCAATTTTTCTTCATCATGACATTGACCTCCAACCCTAAGTCGAGGACTACATAATCTATCTCATACTCTCCTATTTGAGCATTCAAATGTAATTCCTTATTTGTCCTTCTCTTCTTACCAATTTGGTGTAATTCCCTATTTAGTAAGGGGTCTATATTTCCTAGCTCATATTGTCTGATTAAATTTTGTAACTCTTGTACAACTCTTTCATCCTGAATCAACTTAATGAAAGTATATAAAAATTCCATGAGCTTGCTTACCTCTTTTCCTTCTTTTGGTGAAGCAGACTAATCAAATTTCAGAGGCATTCCATATTCTCTCACTTCTGGTCTAGTCTTTGATGAGGAACCTTGGTCTCCTCTGGATTATTTCCTTGCTTCCTCAAACATTTGTCTTTCTTTCTTTGCATCAAACATTTGTGTCTTCTCTGTAGCTTTCCTGATTCCTGAATATTCTATATTCTTCCCTTGGGTCAGTCTGTCTTCTCTTGTAAAAATGCCTCCTCTGGTTATAAAAACCACTCTAGGGTCTTCTCTGTGAGGTTCAACATATATTAGTTGCACTTGCGAGTTTTGCTGAGGTCCTCGTCTTTCCTGAATCTTAGATAGCATCACAGGACAATCTTCTATAACATGGTCAAATGAGCTGCAGTAGCTGCAAGTGGTACAAGGGTTCTAAAAATACCTTGCAAGGTGTCCTAGTTGTGCACAATTATAATAGATGATTTGTCCTTGGCCTCAACCCATTCCTCCTCCTCATCCTCTTCCTCTGAATCCACTGTGAGGATTGAAGTTTCCTCTCCCAGGAGAGTTATACTGCGTAGTGTTTCCTTCTTGATGTACTCCACCTTGAATCTTATATATGTCTCTTGACCTTTCATGCATGAGATCGTAATCCCTACAATCCTTATCATCATGTCCTACAGAATTACATAATGTACAGTACAAATTTTTAGGTCTCTGAACATACTTTTGCATGTAGTAGCACTCACCAGGGTGATGTCTGTTTCTGCATACCTTGTACCAAGATAAGGTGACTTGCTTCAAAGGGCTCGGAGCTCTAGAAGCCAAGTATTCATTGAATAGGGGACATTGTTCCTTTTCATGGCCTTATGATCTACATCTGACACACCATATGTCTTATCTTTTATCTTTTCCCTTGTCTTTGTTCATATCTTTGACTTGTAGAGACAAACTAGTCAACTGACTCAAGATCTGACTCATACCTGAGATGGATTCTCCCATAGGGGTTGATTCTAGTTTCATGGAAATCTCCAACACCTCAGACTGCGAAGCAATATTTTGTTGCATAAGAGGGACTCTGATGTGTGGTAAGAGGGTAGCAATGAACCATTCTTTGTTCTATTCATCTGGGATCTGAAAAGTCAATCGACCTGTTAAGGTTTTGAATCTCTGGTCGAATTCCCAAACATGTTCGGCCACCTTCTGCTTGATATATTTCATCTCTGTAATACATTGTGACTCCAACTTGGGTTTCTTGAACTCTGCAATCAACACATTCTTAATCTGATTCAGTGGCTTAGGTTGTGCAAGTCCTTGAACAGGCTTCATGTACCAGCTTAGTGCATGATCCTGTAGAGTGGTACTAAACTGGGTTCTTTTGACAACTTCGTCACTGACATTTTTAATATTCCATACAGATTCACATAGGAACCAGTGCTGATCAAGATCTTCAGATCCATCTCCCCTAAATATAGGAAGCCTCATCTCATCTTCCATAGATCTTCCTAGGGTCCATGACTGAATATGTGGTGGACTACTATTGATAGTTCTCTGGACGCTCTGAAGACTAGGATTACTGTGGTTTCTTAATACTGAATCAACAGGAGGGATAATAATACTTACTTCAATGGTCTACGCAGTTTCTAAGGTTTCTGGTTCTCCCCGGCGAAGCTCTTCAACTTTCCCTTCCTCTGTCCTAGCAGGTTCTGAATGCTCCCCATCTGTCAGATATGGCTATTCTCCACTATAGAAACCTTCCTCACTGTAGTTATTCTTAAATAGGTTTGTAAGGTGAACTTCTCTGAACACTCTCCCACTGCGCATATGTCCAGCTTCTGTGTCGTTTTCACTGTCCGAATTCTTGAACATTATCCTTTCTAGATCCGACCAATCTATTGTATCCTCAAGATGTTCTTCTCATGCAATAACATATTGAGTCTCAACTTCAGGAATTGTAAAATTTTTCCTCTAGGTCCCTTGAAGAAGTATCTCTCGGCTTGGCTGTATGATTCTATTTTGTCAACGACAAACTTTGTGATGTACCCTCCAATGGTGCTATTGAACCAATGATCTACTGCTCGTGATACAACATTATCAACTCTTTTGACCTTCTTGATCAGCTCCGACATCCAAACCACAAGAGGTCTAGATCGGATCTCAAGATGGGTATCTTCTAATCTAGCTAGCCACTCGTATAGCTCATGATGGATTCCCCCAAATAAACTTTCGTGTATATCAGTGAAGATATATTTCTCCAACCAATCCTCTGTACTAATATTAGGGTTCTTGTTCTGGGCTTTAGCGAAGTCCTTTTCTTGATCCTCTACCCACTTTTGAATCTCTGTCTTCGATGGGAAGCACCTTGACATTCCCTCAAGAAGATTCCTATCCTGACAACAAAACCATTTTTTGGCATAGGGGTAGACCTAGGGTTCATCTCCAAGAGCGCACCAACAATCCCTAACTACTGTCCCTTTCGACAACACCTACGAAGCAGATGCAGTCTCATCCAAAGCAGTTATGAGGGGGTTGCAGGACATATATGTTTACAGCCAAAGGGAAGATCAAGTGGATCTAACATAAGAACAACACAACATTCATATATCACTTATCAACTTAGATCTATTCTACACATCTACTTATCATATCTAACATAGTATTGCAATCACAATATATCAATGACAAAGACAGAATATCAGTCACACACAACACAAAATATACATGGTTCACCCTCTCTCTAGGGCTACATCCACATAACTGTGCTTTATATTATATTAGGATGAAGCATACAGTTCTTTTCTGCGCTCTTAGCTAGCAGATCCTCTTTCTTCTCCTCTCTTTCTCTCCCCTTCCTACGCACCCAGCTGCAGGATCGATCTTTGCACCTAGCTGAAGATCTTACAATACCAGAAGGCTCTCACACTTAGCGCTTCTCTCTCACACAACAATAATCACTCTTAATCATCAATACAACTGTACCCAACAATACCGTACCAACCCAAAATAGGTCCTCATGACCTTTATTTATACATTACAATAGCTCACCAACATTCTTAGGCCGAAACCTAGGTGTCCAAAACCATAGATACCAAAACCCTAGGTGTCTAAACCCTAGGTCAACTTGACCCGCGTTTTCAGGGCTTCACTAGCCTGTCTTTCTTTCCTTCTCATGCGGTGCTCTAAAGCATCTAACGGTGGATTTTTTCACTTGCTGGGTTGTCCACGATCTGTCTTTCTTGCTAATATGGCATCCTTGATCTCCTTGTCCAATGGCTTGCTTCGCTCCATCTTTTCTTCTCTTTTGCTCACTTCGACCCAGTAACAGTCACTGTGTCTTCTGCGAAGTTCACATTTTCCTTTTTCTTCCTTGATATTCGCTTACTTCCATAACCAAGGGCCAACATAGTGCCATGGAAAAGTCTGCATCAAAAGCCCCAACACATGTGACTTTAGCCACTTGTTGTAAGGGCTTTATTTCTATGGGAATATTATTGTGCAACTTTTTAAACCTTCTGTTAAAGTCCACAACATACTTGTTTGGTTTCTTCTCGAAGTAGCCAAATTTAGTCAAGTAATACATGATGTCCCTCTTCTCCCCCCACCGTTTCATGAATGTAGATTCAAGAGCCCGCCAACTATCAATTGATGCAATGGGGAGTTCCTTGAACCATTTTCGGAAATATTTCTCTATGGTTTGAAAAAATAACCTCATGAAGACATCGTCATGCTCCATGAACATGTTATTAGTGAAATCTTGGAAGGATTCTAGGTGTTCTTCAATGGAAAGAGATGGTTCACCATTGTACTTGGGTAAGAACGTTAAGTATTTTTTAGGTAGGCCAGGGACATGAGAGTGTAGATTTAAAGGGATGAATCAGGCCATGAACAAGGGATTTAAAGGTGGTGGGGAAGGTTAATTTCCCTTGACTCTCCCTCCTCCTAAATTATCCATGGCGTTCTGTAAAATGATGTTATGGGCTTGAAAATATGGAAGGATAATAGGGTTTCTCATAAAGGGTTTTAAAGAGGAGCTCACTTCTTCACAGAATCCTAAAGGTGAATTCTGTAGATCTATCAAAGGTTCAGGAGGTAGTTTAGTAGCAGAAATAGAATCATCATATATATTAATAGGCTCTAAATATTCACTACCTAATTGAACACCATAATGAGAAGCTCCCAAATTAGGGTTACCTGGAGGTGAAAATTCTTGACATTCTCTAATATTTCTCCAGGTTATGAGATTCTCTAGGTCTAATTATACTGGAGTATGCTCAAGATCTATATTCCTTCTTGTATATCTTCTATTGGATGAAATATATTCTTCTTGTGTAGTCTCTAGGTGAAATAATTAACAACAAGGTGTCTGAAACTCGTTCACCTCTGAGTACCATATCTGCAATGTTGTATCCCCAAGGAAAAATACTTTCAAATTTTGTTTCATGGAAACAAAACCATTTTGGATGTTATACATTGAGATGTTTCAGGATGTAAATTTAACTATGCTGAGGCATCCCATGGGCTAAGCCCTAGGACAGATCTTAAATCCATGTTTATTTACAACAAGAATTATGCAAAATTTCGGGTAAAACTTATCTCTCTTATATAACTCTTGGCCCTAAAAAAATATTGGAACCAATATCAGTACATTCAACATGAAGAGGCATATGTCCATGAGTGCTTCAGACAATTTGATTTAAGTTTGAGAAGGGGTATATTTGGAAGAAATACAAGATAGGCATGTGAGGAAGCTCTATGGTGAATCTCACAACCTATGGACATAATGACGTGATTAGCAATTAAAAATTCAATGGTCTTGAAAAATATATCAGATCATTAAAATATGCATCAAATAGTAAAACATTTTCATATACCTAAATCCATGGAGGTAGCCTCTACACATCATTAAACACATGAAAAAATGACATGAAGTTGTCATACATTTAGATGAAATCACTTCAACATCATAATATAAATAACACATCGTCACACTATACATGTCATAAAAATTGTTTCTCGAACTTTTATTAATGGGGTGATCCAGATTTTATGAGCATAACAAAATGAATACAGATTATTAAAATATGCTTAACACATAATAACAAATATACAATAAAACTGGTTTTCTATTCAATAAGGAAATAAGCTGAAACTGTAAAATGCAGCGAAAAACAAGTTTACTGGAATGGTGGCGACTTATCTCTGAGAAGAGATGTGACGGCTGCACTCATTTGAAAGAAGATGATTACAATGAGGCTTTGAAGGCATTTTTACAATAAACAGGAATGTAAAAAACCTTAGACATCCAAAAACCTAACCCTAGGAGATGAAGTGCCAAAAGTCATGTGGGCCCTGTTTGGGTAAGTTAGTACCTCAACTTCCCGGGGTCATAACTTTTGCATACAATATCCGTTTTAGGCGCACGATAGCCTATTGGAAAGGTCTATCCGAGGAATACACATTTTACTGCTATCTATCAAAGGTCATTTTTGGTTGTGGAGAGCCCTAAAAATGTTGTTTAGGGCCTCAAAACGACCTCGCAAGTCAGGGACCCAAAAACTAGGAAACAAACTGGCAAACTGGAAAACTGCCAAAATGAACCAGTTGGAATAGGCGGGAGGCCACCAACATCCATATGGATCACAAGGATCTGATAAAATAATCCATGGAATGAGAGGGATGGATTTTTACAAGAACACATGCACAAAAGAAGCGCAAACTAAAGCATAGTGCAGAGGATGAATCTCTTCTAGCCTACAACCCTGAAAAAGGTCTATGTCTTAGGGGAAATTTGATCGAATAAAATAGGTATAATATACTCTTAAATTCCCAAAAGTGATGACCCTAAAAATGAGCTCTACTTGTTGATTTATAGTTTCCTTTGATTGAGAAGAAAATGCTTGCTCAGACCAATAATACTTCTTAAAAATTTCTAACAACTTGTGAGAATCTTGATACTGCATTTGGTTTTGCAACCACTCCAATATTTCTAACTGGTTTTACCATAGTTTACTGGGAAGAAGCCAAATTATATCACCAAATGAGCCCCGCTGATACTATTTTTGGGTGTGTTCTCCTCATCCAATTGAGCCTTCATTCATGTCTCTCTAAGTGGCTCAATTGATTCCCATCATTGATTCATGAGCCCTTTATCTTGGATGTTATGATGATGCACTAAACATTTCCTTCCAACTGACAAGGCTTAGTAATATCAGATACAATGGGCCAACTCATTGTATTCTTTTCTTCAAGCTTCTCTATTGCACTGACAATATTGGTAGATACGCTTTAGGGTGGACTCCCAGATTCCCCTTCACCTTTAAGATAATTCTAATGATACCAGATAAGGATGCCCTTGACAAGATGCAATAAATAAAACACTCTCCCAACATTTGCGACCAATATGGTTCACAAGGTACTCTTGAGAAAAGGGTTAATACAGGTGGGGCATCATCAGAAACACCCGTCATCCGAGTAACTCCTCTTTAGGACTTAGTCTATTCACATATTAGTGGATTGTGATTCCTGTAGTTTTCTTCTTATAAAATCTTGACACATCTTTGCATAGACAACTAATGAGGGAAAATGATTTTCTATGCTTAGTATGATCCATAAAGATCCCAGACGTGCACAAAGTTACATTTCAAGGTGATGATTGTTGATTCCTGACAGATGTAGGCACCAGGATAATAATGAACAAAAATATGCAGACATGAAGCTAGTCATCTTTTTATAAGTCATGTCTTTCCTAATTTATTTGGCAGGCTGTCAGAGCATCCTCCCACTCGCTTGAGTCATTCTCCCTCGTGCCTTTTTTTCCACATGCACATCTTTTTCCCATTTCTTAGACCCTTCAAAAACTCGAAAAACGGGTGAAACTTAGATAAGTCAGGTTGAAATCAACATGAATACGTGGACATGTGGCAGCTTTACATTGATACATGTAGGTGATGATGTGTCCCTTAGGATCCAATCATATAAGCACTCTGGATTGGTATGAAAACTTGAGTGCTATCGGGTCCTTTCCTTACAGGTGGCGATTTCTGACAGGTTTGAGAGGGAAATTCATTGTCTTTCTAGGTTCTCATCACTTTTCTTGATGTCCCAGTGAACTACTCCACTGACTCTAGGTGGAATTACATGGTTGGTAAGAATGGCGATGAGTTGACTGAGGTGAAATCTAGGCGGGATCAGAATACCACTGTCATGACCCCAAGGGAGTGGTTTCCTTTACTATGCTTTACCATGCAACTCATTTTTCTCTTTGACACATAGAAACCTAAAACCACTGTCGCACCGTGATGCTGCGTTAACCTCCCAGATTTTTTTTTCGATGCGACATGCATCATCCATTGTTGATCAGGCTCTCTTGCAGCCGTCAGATGATTGGGCCCGCACCTTCACCCACACTCGTTCATTAAGTCTTGGTTACATGGAAAGGTTCCCTTTGGGAAAAGCGATTGAACTTGATCTAGGTGAGATGAGAACCTTTCATGCTCTTGATAAGAGCCCGAGTCTGGGAATGAGTCTCGGGCCCTTAGGAATTGGTTTTTTTCTATAAATCTCTTGGTGCCTGATTAAACGTTTTTCCTCCTTGATGTGGGAGAAAGATCCTTTTCTCTTGAATGATACCCCCTTAATATTTATCATGATGTATTCTAATGAATGAGATAAAACCAATACTAACAATCCCTTTCATTTTTTTAGATGTGCCTCTGGAATACTTATGACAAATTTCCAAGATAATATCTTATTCTAATTGAGAAATGTCTCCCCCATGGTTGAGGAGTTCTATACAATCATCTCAGATTCCTCTTAGAAATAAGACACGTCATGTTTCAGGAGCCAAGTATCCTTGTTTTTTCCTTTGTAGATTATAGGTGAATCGTTCAATGTAATCTTCCAGGCTCTCATCTTCATGTTGAATCATCCTAAAAAAATCCTCTCTTATTTATTTATCCTTGTAGTAGTCTTGGTATTTGTCAATAAATTTGTTTTTCATTTCGTCCAATAAGAAGATACTATCCTTTTCGAGACCCATTAAACATCATAGAAAAATGATCTTAAGTGTGGTGGAAAAAAGATTCAATTTATGGGCATCCATCACATAGTCATAGCTTCTACACAGTACATCGAACTCGAAGAGGAAGGTATCAAGATATTCTTTATATAACCCATGAAATTTTGGCAGAGATGAATGGGGAATGTTCTTCATCTTGGTTTCCTCATTTTTTTCTTTGATTAGGAATCCAAAATTCGTGGGTTCCTCCTTGAAAATCTTGTGTTCCATTTATTTTCGAGGGTTGTTCTTTGTTTCTAAAGGTTCCTCCAGAAAAAGGAATTATATAGAGTGATATTTCTCATTAGAATGCTCCTTTGAAAGCTGAACTTCTGTGTGGAGAGACCCTTATATGGTCTCTGAGTCTCGAGGATATGCTTCGGGTTTGTTCTTGGAAAGATAACTTACTATAGGGGATAAGTAGTTTGGCTTATTGATCTCCTTTCCCTCTTGTGATTGTCTTTCACTCTTAGATTTTTGGGGGTTTTTGGAAGCGATAATAAATCTACCTTGTTGATGTCTAGATTTGGGCATAAAAGAGATTAGAAAATCATCTTACAAATTACTGAAAATAAATCATAACAATTATTCCAATGAAATTAAAATTAATCCACGCAACTAAACAACACTACTTTCTTTTTTCTAGTTCCTCGACAATGACGCCAAAAATGACAGACTTTTCAATTAATTTCTAATTAATATTTAGTAATCAAATGAAGAGTTGTACATTTAATTATCAATCCGGGGTTCGTATGGAACTTGTGAACTTCCGTGCACAATTTATGCAAGAAGAGTGTTGTTTTTACTATGATGTTGTAGTACTTTAATGTCACAATTAAAATATTCAAGCTACTTTAATTAAGTCACCGAACTATGCTATGGCTTAAGTTGTAAGAAAGTAAAGAGACAACTAGAAGGAAATTGAAATTACTCTTGTAGGAATTAAAGTACTCTTGCAGAAATTGAAATCACACTTGCGAGAATTGAAATCACACTTGCAAGAATTGAAATCACACTTGCGGAAATTGAAATCATACTTGCGAAAATTGAAATCACACTTGCAGGAATTGAAATCACACTTGCAGAAATTGAAATCACACTTGCGAGAATTGAAATCACACTTTGCAGAAATTAAAACTATGATATGATCTATTGGTGACCTGCTTGAGTATAATGAATATCTTATATTGTTGTGACAATGAAGTGTTTTTTCATTCAATACCAATCCAAGCTATTGGAAACTAAAGCTATTAGAAATAAAAAAGCAAACAAAATAGAGTGTAGCTGCAAGTGGAGTTGTATATTGTTGCAAAAATGAAGTGTTTGTTCATTCAATACCAATCCAAGCTATTGGAAACTAAATATATTATAAATCATAAAGCAAACAAAATAGAGTGTAGTTGCAAGTGGAGTTGCAACAACGGAGCTGTAACACAAAAATAATCTCAACAACTTGAGTTGTAGCAATGCGAGTCGCAACAACTAAATTATTATTTGACCAAAGTTGTAAAGACACGAATTGCAATAATGAAAATTACAAAATCTTCTATGATCATTGTCTCATAGAAATCCAAATCAACACTGGAGTTGCAATTTAGAACTAGAAAATGAAACCACACAGGAATCACGATACTGTTTTGTGAATTTGGAATTGTAGTAAACCGAGAGACAAAATAACCATGAAATCAAATAAGCTATGATATGATTATGAAATGATAGTAAATCAGGAAAATGACTACAAAAAGTAAGTGTTACTATGAATCTAGAGTTGCAACAATTGAAAGAAATGAACATAGAATAAACTGAATATAATTAAAATGCTATTCTCTAACTCTATTGTTACATGAAGTACCTGACTAAGGAGGAGGCCCTACCCCCTTAGGAAAGGTACTAAGCTACAAAACCATAATCACACGATCTCTAGTACATCAACACATGAATGAAATCAAGAACATAAATTATATTTCCGAAGTCTAAAAGATACAATAGAAACAAAATGTAATTGCCAAAATATTTTCTTCCCCCTAGCTCTGGGGAAGTTGAGGTTTTTTTTCAACATGACTAATGTCTAAAATTATACAAATGATGGATGGATAGCTATGAGAATCCAGTTTTTCCTCCGGTTACAAATATTCTGTAAAAATTTAGTGGGAATCGGGGGTGTTCTGACTTGATAGGTAAACTAATTTCTCATTTAGTCACCCACTTGCCTCCCGCCACCTTTCTTTATGAATATTGCTTCCCAACTGCCAACTATAACCTTGAATGTTGTGCTTGTGAGATTTATTTATAGTCACAACAACAAAAAGTGTGCTTGAAGTTGCTATGGTTTGTTTGGATTTGCAACAAATATGAATGCACCTTGAGTTGCAACAGTTGGTTTGTGCCCAAAATTGCAACAACTTGGTTTGCGCCCGAAACTGCATCACTTGGAGTTGTAGCAAAGAGGTGGTGCAACTTATTTGAGGTGTTGCAACTATTGTATTCTCCTGTGTAGAAATATTAGTAACTGAAAATAAAAAGTTCCTTTTAACAATTATGAAAAAATAACGTAATAATGGCATATGGGGAAGGATTTGTACCTTAGTGATAAGTAGAGTGAATTAGATAAAGGAAGGATAAAAACAAAAGTGACGAATGAAAAATGTTAAGAAAAAAGGTATAGATGGGTGCTAAAAGTATGCCATTTTAGGCACCCGTTAGTCTTCTTTACCATTATTGGCAACAATTGAGTCACCTCTGAACAAAGCACAAAATCTTGAGTCTAGTATCAATAATTTAGGTTAGTATGAATTTAGGAAACTGAGCCAATTACATAGAGTTTTTACTCCTCTAATTGGTTATTCTTCTAGTCACTATGGAGAGTCTTTTGTTGTCTCTTGCATCATAGAATTATGTTAATGTTCATTTTCAATCCATACTTCCTAAGACATAGATTGTGTTGTGTTCTTTTTCAGAGGAAGTTTTATCTTGTGTTGGGCATTCTGTAGAATTCTTGGCTTTGTAAGTCAGCCTTCCCATATTTCAAGTACATCTCATAATCACAAGTATATTTTTCCTATACTCATGTTGGTATGGAGGGTCTTCATTGATTTCTTGCCGGCGGGTTAATCTCTTATCGAATACAACAAATTACTTTGAGAGTTTCACCTAGAGTCAAACCCTTGCCCTATTTAAATCATTGATAGGTGACCTTATGCTCAAC
The DNA here is from genome assembly GCA_009831015.1 of Picea engelmannii. Lineage (NCBI taxonomy): Eukaryota > Viridiplantae > Streptophyta > Pinopsida > Pinales > Pinaceae > Picea > Picea engelmannii. Next base: position 58,813 of record ML829126.1, on the reverse strand, counting down.
ATATGACATTCCATCATTGGTCACTGACTGAGTGGTTTCCCTTGTGTTCTATGGAAATAAAATATTCACACATTGGTATTTGTGGAGTACCTTGCATTCCATTTGTCCCCATTGATGGTTTTTGTGTCTTTGTCGACAATATTCATTATTGACTGTTATTCATAGGGTCTCTTTCATGTTCTATGTAAACTCGGTGCACGTGGGAGATGTACTTCATGGTGGTCCTTTCAATCTTTCGT
>ML829126.1:28322-58474 GCA_009831015.1 Picea engelmannii | reverse complement strand
CTTTCATCCTGAATCAACTTAATGAAAGTATATAAAAATTCCATGAGCTTGCTTACCTCTTTTCCTTCTTTTGGTGAAGCAGACTAATCAAATTTCAGAGGCATTCCATATTCTCTCACTTCTGGTCTAGTCTTTGATGAGGAACCTTGGTCTCCTCTGGATTATTTCCTTGCTTCCTCAAACATTTGTCTTTCTTTCTTTGCATCAAACATTTGTGTCTTCTCTGTAGCTTTCCTGATTCCTGAATATTCTATATTCTTCCCTTGGGTCAGTCTGTCTTCTCTTGTAAAAATGCCTCCTCTGGTTATAAAAACCACTCTAGGGTCTTCTCTGTGAGGTTCAACATATATTAGTTGCACTTGCGAGTTTTGCTGAGGTCCTCGTCTTTCCTGAATCTTAGATAGCATCACAGGACAATCTTCTATAACATGGTCAAATGAGCTGCAGTAGCTGCAAGTGGTACAAGGGTTCTAAAAATACCTTGCAAGGTGTCCTAGTTGTGCACAATTATAATAGATGATTTGTCCTTGGCCTCAACCCATTCCTCCTCCTCATCCTCTTCCTCTGAATCCACTGTGAGGATTGAAGTTTCCTCTCCCAGGAGAGTTATACTGCGTAGTGTTTCCTTCTTGATGTACTCCACCTTGAATCTTATATATGTCTCTTGACCTTTCATGCATGAGATCGTAATCCCTACAATCCTTATCATCATGTCCTACAGAATTACATAATGTACAGTACAAATTTTTAGGTCTCTGAACATACTTTTGCATGTAGTAGCACTCACCAGGGTGATGTCTGTTTCTGCATACCTTGTACCAAGATAAGGTGACTTGCTTCAAAGGGCTCGGAGCTCTAGAAGCCAAGTATTCATTGAATAGGGGACATTGTTCCTTTTCATGGCCTTATGATCTACATCTGACACACCATATGTCTTATCTTTTATCTTTTCCCTTGTCTTTGTTCATATCTTTGACTTGTAGAGACAAACTAGTCAACTGACTCAAGATCTGACTCATACCTGAGATGGATTCTCCCATAGGGGTTGATTCTAGTTTCATGGAAATCTCCAACACCTCAGACTGCGAAGCAATATTTTGTTGCATAAGAGGGACTCTGATGTGTGGTAAGAGGGTAGCAATGAACCATTCTTTGTTCTATTCATCTGGGATCTGAAAAGTCAATCGACCTGTTAAGGTTTTGAATCTCTGGTCGAATTCCCAAACATGTTCGGCCACCTTCTGCTTGATATATTTCATCTCTGTAATACATTGTGACTCCAACTTGGGTTTCTTGAACTCTGCAATCAACACATTCTTAATCTGATTCAGTGGCTTAGGTTGTGCAAGTCCTTGAACAGGCTTCATGTACCAGCTTAGTGCATGATCCTGTAGAGTGGTACTAAACTGGGTTCTTTTGACAACTTCGTCACTGACATTTTTAATATTCCATACAGATTCACATAGGAACCAGTGCTGATCAAGATCTTCAGATCCATCTCCCCTAAATATAGGAAGCCTCATCTCATCTTCCATAGATCTTCCTAGGGTCCATGACTGAATATGTGGTGGACTACTATTGATAGTTCTCTGGACGCTCTGAAGACTAGGATTACTGTGGTTTCTTAATACTGAATCAACAGGAGGGATAATAATACTTACTTCAATGGTCTACGCAGTTTCTAAGGTTTCTGGTTCTCCCCGGCGAAGCTCTTCAACTTTCCCTTCCTCTGTCCTAGCAGGTTCTGAATGCTCCCCATCTGTCAGATATGGCTATTCTCCACTATAGAAACCTTCCTCACTGTAGTTATTCTTAAATAGGTTTGTAAGGTGAACTTCTCTGAACACTCTCCCACTGCGCATATGTCCAGCTTCTGTGTCGTTTTCACTGTCCGAATTCTTGAACATTATCCTTTCTAGATCCGACCAATCTATTGTATCCTCAAGATGTTCTTCTCATGCAATAACATATTGAGTCTCAACTTCAGGAATTGTAAAATTTTTCCTCTAGGTCCCTTGAAGAAGTATCTCTCGGCTTGGCTGTATGATTCTATTTTGTCAACGACAAACTTTGTGATGTACCCTCCAATGGTGCTATTGAACCAATGATCTACTGCTCGTGATACAACATTATCAACTCTTTTGACCTTCTTGATCAGCTCCGACATCCAAACCACAAGAGGTCTAGATCGGATCTCAAGATGGGTATCTTCTAATCTAGCTAGCCACTCGTATAGCTCATGATGGATTCCCCCAAATAAACTTTCGTGTATATCAGTGAAGATATATTTCTCCAACCAATCCTCTGTACTAATATTAGGGTTCTTGTTCTGGGCTTTAGCGAAGTCCTTTTCTTGATCCTCTACCCACTTTTGAATCTCTGTCTTCGATGGGAAGCACCTTGACATTCCCTCAAGAAGATTCCTATCCTGACAACAAAACCATTTTTTGGCATAGGGGTAGACCTAGGGTTCATCTCCAAGAGCGCACCAACAATCCCTAACTACTGTCCCTTTCGACAACACCTACGAAGCAGATGCAGTCTCATCCAAAGCAGTTATGAGGGGGTTGCAGGACATATATGTTTACAGCCAAAGGGAAGATCAAGTGGATCTAACATAAGAACAACACAACATTCATATATCACTTATCAACTTAGATCTATTCTACACATCTACTTATCATATCTAACATAGTATTGCAATCACAATATATCAATGACAAAGACAGAATATCAGTCACACACAACACAAAATATACATGGTTCACCCTCTCTCTAGGGCTACATCCACATAACTGTGCTTTATATTATATTAGGATGAAGCATACAGTTCTTTTCTGCGCTCTTAGCTAGCAGATCCTCTTTCTTCTCCTCTCTTTCTCTCCCCTTCCTACGCACCCAGCTGCAGGATCGATCTTTGCACCTAGCTGAAGATCTTACAATACCAGAAGGCTCTCACACTTAGCGCTTCTCTCTCACACAACAATAATCACTCTTAATCATCAATACAACTGTACCCAACAATACCGTACCAACCCAAAATAGGTCCTCATGACCTTTATTTATACATTACAATAGCTCACCAACATTCTTAGGCCGAAACCTAGGTGTCCAAAACCATAGATACCAAAACCCTAGGTGTCTAAACCCTAGGTCAACTTGACCCGCGTTTTCAGGGCTTCACTAGCCTGTCTTTCTTTCCTTCTCATGCGGTGCTCTAAAGCATCTAACGGTGGATTTTTTCACTTGCTGGGTTGTCCACGATCTGTCTTTCTTGCTAATATGGCATCCTTGATCTCCTTGTCCAATGGCTTGCTTCGCTCCATCTTTTCTTCTCTTTTGCTCACTTCGACCCAGTAACAGTCACTGTGTCTTCTGCGAAGTTCACATTTTCCTTTTTCTTCCTTGATATTCGCTTACTTCCATAACCAAGGGCCAACATAGTGCCATGGAAAAGTCTGCATCAAAAGCCCCAACACATGTGACTTTAGCCACTTGTTGTAAGGGCTTTATTTCTATGGGAATATTATTGTGCAACTTTTTAAACCTTCTGTTAAAGTCCACAACATACTTGTTTGGTTTCTTCTCGAAGTAGCCAAATTTAGTCAAGTAATACATGATGTCCCTCTTCTCCCCCCACCGTTTCATGAATGTAGATTCAAGAGCCCGCCAACTATCAATTGATGCAATGGGGAGTTCCTTGAACCATTTTCGGAAATATTTCTCTATGGTTTGAAAAAATAACCTCATGAAGACATCGTCATGCTCCATGAACATGTTATTAGTGAAATCTTGGAAGGATTCTAGGTGTTCTTCAATGGAAAGAGATGGTTCACCATTGTACTTGGGTAAGAACGTTAAGTATTTTTTAGGTAGGCCAGGGACATGAGAGTGTAGATTTAAAGGGATGAATCAGGCCATGAACAAGGGATTTAAAGGTGGTGGGGAAGGTTAATTTCCCTTGACTCTCCCTCCTCCTAAATTATCCATGGCGTTCTGTAAAATGATGTTATGGGCTTGAAAATATGGAAGGATAATAGGGTTTCTCATAAAGGGTTTTAAAGAGGAGCTCACTTCTTCACAGAATCCTAAAGGTGAATTCTGTAGATCTATCAAAGGTTCAGGAGGTAGTTTAGTAGCAGAAATAGAATCATCATATATATTAATAGGCTCTAAATATTCACTACCTAATTGAACACCATAATGAGAAGCTCCCAAATTAGGGTTACCTGGAGGTGAAAATTCTTGACATTCTCTAATATTTCTCCAGGTTATGAGATTCTCTAGGTCTAATTATACTGGAGTATGCTCAAGATCTATATTCCTTCTTGTATATCTTCTATTGGATGAAATATATTCTTCTTGTGTAGTCTCTAGGTGAAATAATTAACAACAAGGTGTCTGAAACTCGTTCACCTCTGAGTACCATATCTGCAATGTTGTATCCCCAAGGAAAAATACTTTCAAATTTTGTTTCATGGAAACAAAACCATTTTGGATGTTATACATTGAGATGTTTCAGGATGTAAATTTAACTATGCTGAGGCATCCCATGGGCTAAGCCCTAGGACAGATCTTAAATCCATGTTTATTTACAACAAGAATTATGCAAAATTTCGGGTAAAACTTATCTCTCTTATATAACTCTTGGCCCTAAAAAAATATTGGAACCAATATCAGTACATTCAACATGAAGAGGCATATGTCCATGAGTGCTTCAGACAATTTGATTTAAGTTTGAGAAGGGGTATATTTGGAAGAAATACAAGATAGGCATGTGAGGAAGCTCTATGGTGAATCTCACAACCTATGGACATAATGACGTGATTAGCAATTAAAAATTCAATGGTCTTGAAAAATATATCAGATCATTAAAATATGCATCAAATAGTAAAACATTTTCATATACCTAAATCCATGGAGGTAGCCTCTACACATCATTAAACACATGAAAAAATGACATGAAGTTGTCATACATTTAGATGAAATCACTTCAACATCATAATATAAATAACACATCGTCACACTATACATGTCATAAAAATTGTTTCTCGAACTTTTATTAATGGGGTGATCCAGATTTTATGAGCATAACAAAATGAATACAGATTATTAAAATATGCTTAACACATAATAACAAATATACAATAAAACTGGTTTTCTATTCAATAAGGAAATAAGCTGAAACTGTAAAATGCAGCGAAAAACAAGTTTACTGGAATGGTGGCGACTTATCTCTGAGAAGAGATGTGACGGCTGCACTCATTTGAAAGAAGATGATTACAATGAGGCTTTGAAGGCATTTTTACAATAAACAGGAATGTAAAAAACCTTAGACATCCAAAAACCTAACCCTAGGAGATGAAGTGCCAAAAGTCATGTGGGCCCTGTTTGGGTAAGTTAGTACCTCAACTTCCCGGGGTCATAACTTTTGCATACAATATCCGTTTTAGGCGCACGATAGCCTATTGGAAAGGTCTATCCGAGGAATACACATTTTACTGCTATCTATCAAAGGTCATTTTTGGTTGTGGAGAGCCCTAAAAATGTTGTTTAGGGCCTCAAAACGACCTCGCAAGTCAGGGACCCAAAAACTAGGAAACAAACTGGCAAACTGGAAAACTGCCAAAATGAACCAGTTGGAATAGGCGGGAGGCCACCAACATCCATATGGATCACAAGGATCTGATAAAATAATCCATGGAATGAGAGGGATGGATTTTTACAAGAACACATGCACAAAAGAAGCGCAAACTAAAGCATAGTGCAGAGGATGAATCTCTTCTAGCCTACAACCCTGAAAAAGGTCTATGTCTTAGGGGAAATTTGATCGAATAAAATAGGTATAATATACTCTTAAATTCCCAAAAGTGATGACCCTAAAAATGAGCTCTACTTGTTGATTTATAGTTTCCTTTGATTGAGAAGAAAATGCTTGCTCAGACCAATAATACTTCTTAAAAATTTCTAACAACTTGTGAGAATCTTGATACTGCATTTGGTTTTGCAACCACTCCAATATTTCTAACTGGTTTTACCATAGTTTACTGGGAAGAAGCCAAATTATATCACCAAATGAGCCCCGCTGATACTATTTTTGGGTGTGTTCTCCTCATCCAATTGAGCCTTCATTCATGTCTCTCTAAGTGGCTCAATTGATTCCCATCATTGATTCATGAGCCCTTTATCTTGGATGTTATGATGATGCACTAAACATTTCCTTCCAACTGACAAGGCTTAGTAATATCAGATACAATGGGCCAACTCATTGTATTCTTTTCTTCAAGCTTCTCTATTGCACTGACAATATTGGTAGATACGCTTTAGGGTGGACTCCCAGATTCCCCTTCACCTTTAAGATAATTCTAATGATACCAGATAAGGATGCCCTTGACAAGATGCAATAAATAAAACACTCTCCCAACATTTGCGACCAATATGGTTCACAAGGTACTCTTGAGAAAAGGGTTAATACAGGTGGGGCATCATCAGAAACACCCGTCATCCGAGTAACTCCTCTTTAGGACTTAGTCTATTCACATATTAGTGGATTGTGATTCCTGTAGTTTTCTTCTTATAAAATCTTGACACATCTTTGCATAGACAACTAATGAGGGAAAATGATTTTCTATGCTTAGTATGATCCATAAAGATCCCAGACGTGCACAAAGTTACATTTCAAGGTGATGATTGTTGATTCCTGACAGATGTAGGCACCAGGATAATAATGAACAAAAATATGCAGACATGAAGCTAGTCATCTTTTTATAAGTCATGTCTTTCCTAATTTATTTGGCAGGCTGTCAGAGCATCCTCCCACTCGCTTGAGTCATTCTCCCTCGTGCCTTTTTTTCCACATGCACATCTTTTTCCCATTTCTTAGACCCTTCAAAAACTCGAAAAACGGGTGAAACTTAGATAAGTCAGGTTGAAATCAACATGAATACGTGGACATGTGGCAGCTTTACATTGATACATGTAGGTGATGATGTGTCCCTTAGGATCCAATCATATAAGCACTCTGGATTGGTATGAAAACTTGAGTGCTATCGGGTCCTTTCCTTACAGGTGGCGATTTCTGACAGGTTTGAGAGGGAAATTCATTGTCTTTCTAGGTTCTCATCACTTTTCTTGATGTCCCAGTGAACTACTCCACTGACTCTAGGTGGAATTACATGGTTGGTAAGAATGGCGATGAGTTGACTGAGGTGAAATCTAGGCGGGATCAGAATACCACTGTCATGACCCCAAGGGAGTGGTTTCCTTTACTATGCTTTACCATGCAACTCATTTTTCTCTTTGACACATAGAAACCTAAAACCACTGTCGCACCGTGATGCTGCGTTAACCTCCCAGATTTTTTTTTCGATGCGACATGCATCATCCATTGTTGATCAGGCTCTCTTGCAGCCGTCAGATGATTGGGCCCGCACCTTCACCCACACTCGTTCATTAAGTCTTGGTTACATGGAAAGGTTCCCTTTGGGAAAAGCGATTGAACTTGATCTAGGTGAGATGAGAACCTTTCATGCTCTTGATAAGAGCCCGAGTCTGGGAATGAGTCTCGGGCCCTTAGGAATTGGTTTTTTTCTATAAATCTCTTGGTGCCTGATTAAACGTTTTTCCTCCTTGATGTGGGAGAAAGATCCTTTTCTCTTGAATGATACCCCCTTAATATTTATCATGATGTATTCTAATGAATGAGATAAAACCAATACTAACAATCCCTTTCATTTTTTTAGATGTGCCTCTGGAATACTTATGACAAATTTCCAAGATAATATCTTATTCTAATTGAGAAATGTCTCCCCCATGGTTGAGGAGTTCTATACAATCATCTCAGATTCCTCTTAGAAATAAGACACGTCATGTTTCAGGAGCCAAGTATCCTTGTTTTTTCCTTTGTAGATTATAGGTGAATCGTTCAATGTAATCTTCCAGGCTCTCATCTTCATGTTGAATCATCCTAAAAAAATCCTCTCTTATTTATTTATCCTTGTAGTAGTCTTGGTATTTGTCAATAAATTTGTTTTTCATTTCGTCCAATAAGAAGATACTATCCTTTTCGAGACCCATTAAACATCATAGAAAAATGATCTTAAGTGTGGTGGAAAAAAGATTCAATTTATGGGCATCCATCACATAGTCATAGCTTCTACACAGTACATCGAACTCGAAGAGGAAGGTATCAAGATATTCTTTATATAACCCATGAAATTTTGGCAGAGATGAATGGGGAATGTTCTTCATCTTGGTTTCCTCATTTTTTTCTTTGATTAGGAATCCAAAATTCGTGGGTTCCTCCTTGAAAATCTTGTGTTCCATTTATTTTCGAGGGTTGTTCTTTGTTTCTAAAGGTTCCTCCAGAAAAAGGAATTATATAGAGTGATATTTCTCATTAGAATGCTCCTTTGAAAGCTGAACTTCTGTGTGGAGAGACCCTTATATGGTCTCTGAGTCTCGAGGATATGCTTCGGGTTTGTTCTTGGAAAGATAACTTACTATAGGGGATAAGTAGTTTGGCTTATTGATCTCCTTTCCCTCTTGTGATTGTCTTTCACTCTTAGATTTTTGGGGGTTTTTGGAAGCGATAATAAATCTACCTTGTTGATGTCTAGATTTGGGCATAAAAGAGATTAGAAAATCATCTTACAAATTACTGAAAATAAATCATAACAATTATTCCAATGAAATTAAAATTAATCCACGCAACTAAACAACACTACTTTCTTTTTTCTAGTTCCTCGACAATGACGCCAAAAATGACAGACTTTTCAATTAATTTCTAATTAATATTTAGTAATCAAATGAAGAGTTGTACATTTAATTATCAATCCGGGGTTCGTATGGAACTTGTGAACTTCCGTGCACAATTTATGCAAGAAGAGTGTTGTTTTTACTATGATGTTGTAGTACTTTAATGTCACAATTAAAATATTCAAGCTACTTTAATTAAGTCACCGAACTATGCTATGGCTTAAGTTGTAAGAAAGTAAAGAGACAACTAGAAGGAAATTGAAATTACTCTTGTAGGAATTAAAGTACTCTTGCAGAAATTGAAATCACACTTGCGAGAATTGAAATCACACTTGCAAGAATTGAAATCACACTTGCGGAAATTGAAATCATACTTGCGAAAATTGAAATCACACTTGCAGGAATTGAAATCACACTTGCAGAAATTGAAATCACACTTGCGAGAATTGAAATCACACTTTGCAGAAATTAAAACTATGATATGATCTATTGGTGACCTGCTTGAGTATAATGAATATCTTATATTGTTGTGACAATGAAGTGTTTTTTCATTCAATACCAATCCAAGCTATTGGAAACTAAAGCTATTAGAAATAAAAAAGCAAACAAAATAGAGTGTAGCTGCAAGTGGAGTTGTATATTGTTGCAAAAATGAAGTGTTTGTTCATTCAATACCAATCCAAGCTATTGGAAACTAAATATATTATAAATCATAAAGCAAACAAAATAGAGTGTAGTTGCAAGTGGAGTTGCAACAACGGAGCTGTAACACAAAAATAATCTCAACAACTTGAGTTGTAGCAATGCGAGTCGCAACAACTAAATTATTATTTGACCAAAGTTGTAAAGACACGAATTGCAATAATGAAAATTACAAAATCTTCTATGATCATTGTCTCATAGAAATCCAAATCAACACTGGAGTTGCAATTTAGAACTAGAAAATGAAACCACACAGGAATCACGATACTGTTTTGTGAATTTGGAATTGTAGTAAACCGAGAGACAAAATAACCATGAAATCAAATAAGCTATGATATGATTATGAAATGATAGTAAATCAGGAAAATGACTACAAAAAGTAAGTGTTACTATGAATCTAGAGTTGCAACAATTGAAAGAAATGAACATAGAATAAACTGAATATAATTAAAATGCTATTCTCTAACTCTATTGTTACATGAAGTACCTGACTAAGGAGGAGGCCCTACCCCCTTAGGAAAGGTACTAAGCTACAAAACCATAATCACACGATCTCTAGTACATCAACACATGAATGAAATCAAGAACATAAATTATATTTCCGAAGTCTAAAAGATACAATAGAAACAAAATGTAATTGCCAAAATATTTTCTTCCCCCTAGCTCTGGGGAAGTTGAGGTTTTTTTTCAACATGACTAATGTCTAAAATTATACAAATGATGGATGGATAGCTATGAGAATCCAGTTTTTCCTCCGGTTACAAATATTCTGTAAAAATTTAGTGGGAATCGGGGGTGTTCTGACTTGATAGGTAAACTAATTTCTCATTTAGTCACCCACTTGCCTCCCGCCACCTTTCTTTATGAATATTGCTTCCCAACTGCCAACTATAACCTTGAATGTTGTGCTTGTGAGATTTATTTATAGTCACAACAACAAAAAGTGTGCTTGAAGTTGCTATGGTTTGTTTGGATTTGCAACAAATATGAATGCACCTTGAGTTGCAACAGTTGGTTTGTGCCCAAAATTGCAACAACTTGGTTTGCGCCCGAAACTGCATCACTTGGAGTTGTAGCAAAGAGGTGGTGCAACTTATTTGAGGTGTTGCAACTATTGTATTCTCCTGTGTAGAAATATTAGTAACTGAAAATAAAAAGTTCCTTTTAACAATTATGAAAAAATAACGTAATAATGGCATATGGGGAAGGATTTGTACCTTAGTGATAAGTAGAGTGAATTAGATAAAGGAAGGATAAAAACAAAAGTGACGAATGAAAAATGTTAAGAAAAAAGGTATAGATGGGTGCTAAAAGTATGCCATTTTAGGCACCCGTTAGTCTTCTTTACCATTATTGGCAACAATTGAGTCACCTCTGAACAAAGCACAAAATCTTGAGTCTAGTATCAATAATTTAGGTTAGTATGAATTTAGGAAACTGAGCCAATTACATAGAGTTTTTACTCCTCTAATTGGTTATTCTTCTAGTCACTATGGAGAGTCTTTTGTTGTCTCTTGCATCATAGAATTATGTTAATGTTCATTTTCAATCCATACTTCCTAAGACATAGATTGTGTTGTGTTCTTTTTCAGAGGAAGTTTTATCTTGTGTTGGGCATTCTGTAGAATTCTTGGCTTTGTAAGTCAGCCTTCCCATATTTCAAGTACATCTCATAATCACAAGTATATTTTTCCTATACTCATGTTGGTATGGAGGGTCTTCATTGATTTCTTGCCGGCGGGTTAATCTCTTATCGAATACAACAAATTACTTTGAGAGTTTCACCTAGAGTCAAACCCTTGCCCTATTTAAATCATTGATAGGTGACCTTATGCTCAACATATGACATTCCATCATTGGTCACTGACTGAGTGGTTTCCCTTGTGTTCTATGGAAATAAAATATTCACACATTGGTATTTGTGGAGTACCTTGCATTCCATTTGTCCCCATTGATGGTTTTTGTGTCTTTGTCGACAATATTCATTATTGACTGTTATTCATAGGGTCTCTTTCATGTTCTATGTAAACTCGGTGCACGTGGGAGATGTACTTCATGGTGGTCCTTTCAATCTTTCGTCTGAGTCCTTCCAAATATTTGGCCTTCTGCTACTCCTCGTGTTGGTTGATGGGGTATTCATTAATTACCTCCTTCCAGTGGATTTATTCCTATCGAATTTAACACATATTTCTCTGGGACAAGGATCTAGAGTCATTATTAGTACCTTGGGGCTTGTAGTCATCAGTGGAATGTTCCCTTTCTATTGAAAGTGGGATTACATCAATGTCCTTTGATCGACATATTCTATCAGTTGTTCAACACTAAATCCTCTATTCACACTTGTTGGATTGTGCTAGGTACCTTGACGCCCATTATAATTATTGGTGGGTTGTCTCATGTTTGTTAACGGTATACATCAATGACCAATAATCAAACGGTGTCTCACTGTGTTCTCCTTCAAAAAATATATTCACATAGTGTAGAATCGTACCACAATAATTGATTTGAATACCTCAGGAATGTGGTAACATCTCCTCTTTTTATGCTACTATCCAAGTTGCGTTTGGAAAATACCACTCCTCACATCGGTCCCTGTGAAGGATCCGTTATCTAGCTCTTGTACCCAAATATCCTTCACCGATTATAAGAGATAGATCCAATGTGTATATATTTCCTGGATATGATATATGTTTGACATAGATCCATTATGTATCTATTTCATGGCCATGATCACTACATTTTGTATATACATTCTTCATGGATCCACAATGTACTTGATTGGTGACCATGCTTGAAATCACACATGAGCATGGGTATGTCCGCCTTGGGAATTAAGTTTTATAACTTGTTTCTGTGGTTGGTTGTCATTCTTATGTTGGATTCTGGTGACCTTTGTAACACCTTGTTTTCCCTAGCTTGTAAATATAACTGGACTGGCCAAGAACTATGGAAAACTCATAAATATGAATATGTGATGTAAATGGACCTTGAGGAAAAGGTAAATGAATGTGAATAACATTTTGAATTTATTGTAGGACTACTGAGAGGGGATGTGCATAAAAGAGACCACGATGGTGGTGGAAGGCACCTGAAAAGGTGGCGTTAACTTCCACCGAGAATTAATACCGTATTTGGACTCCACTGGCCCGGAGAACCAAAAGTGGCTCGCTGGCCCCGAATTTAATGTCTCGCAGGCTGGTAGGTGGATGGATTAATGAGGGATGGGATGGTGAACCACCCATCCGTAGAGCCATCAGGCTTGATCAACGCGAGGGTAATCGTGCCACACGCAACCTCGCAAGAGGATAAGGCGTATGGTAGAAGCGATTGAGGGGGGGACGCGAGGGGAACTCTGGCATTACGCAGAGTGAGTGATATCAGAGAGGAAGGATTGCAACCTTCGCTCCTGGTCACTGGCAGACAGAGAGACGCAGTCTCACAGCATTGTGGTCTCAGCTCGGGGGTGGCTAGTGGTAAATCCGCTGGGAGTCGCTACACCTACGTTTGGGTGGAAACAAGAACCCCACTCAACAATTGCACTCACTTCTGGTGTTATTTCTGAACAAGTGTTTTACATATTGCATCTTGAAATTCATATACTGACATATATGCTCATAGAACTGTGAAATTGTGAATGATTATAGTGTAAGAATGTCTGTGCAGTGTTTTGATAAGAAATAATAGATATATGCTTATAACAGAAGAAACCACGTATGACTTATGTTGATGAATGAATTTAATTATGCATAAGTTGAACCAAGTCAGGCTTCCAGCCCGTTCTCGGGAAGTTGTTTACCCTTCTCTTTCTCCAGGGATGCCTCGGAATAGATCTATTCACAGAGATTCCCTCCTTGGAAAGGTTTACCAAGAACCTGGAAAAAGAACTTGAATGAGCAAGTCTTAACAACCCTATATGAGGAGAAATGACCCTCTTAAAATCCCGAAGTAGCAACGTAGGGATAAGTATCGATCGATGGACGAGACCCTGTCGGAAGACCCATGGTCATTCATGACCGTTATATTGACAAAAGAAACAAGGGCGTTACATACCTTGCCCCTTTTTCCTCTATCTTCATGAATAGTGAGGAAATCGGGATCGTAGACCCCCACGGTCCATGAGAACATCTGGACCGTTGATTTTTCCACACCCTTGAAGTAGTGGTAGATTGCACCATGTGGGATAGATATGAACCGTTAGATCCTAGCTAGAAAAAGCCAACAACCGTGGGATCTGTTCAGAGATGCATGAGGGTTAAGCCCTCATGAACGGGAAGTTGAAAGTCCCGACGAGAGGCGTGGCCATCGAGATATCGACACTCGTGAAGTCGGGAGTCATGATGACATGAGGTTGGGGATTTTCGTAGTGAAAATCCAAAAACCAATCTGAGCCATCCATCATAGGAGGACACGCAGGCAAGATCGACAGCCCATCGGCAAATCGAGAATCCTGTGGAAAAGAAGCCCATACACTTCGGAATTGCGAAGTCCGGACTCCCGAAAAAGTGAAAAGCGTCCATTGTAGGGCTAGCTGTCATTATATCGGCATATCGGGATTCGGTGAATTGCGAATCCTGAGGACGAGTACATTTCGGCAGTGGAAAGTCTGAAAACCTGACAGGAGATAAGACTGCAGTCTTGTGAGATAGGGGTCATGTGGGCCAGGAGTTTAGCCAGGAGGACTAACACGTAAGGGACCATATCAGTGAATTGGCTCATCGGAAATCACGGAATCGGGATTCCTGTTGACAAGAGTTCGGGATTTCCCATGGTGGAAACCTCGGAGTATATCTGAGCTGTCTGATTGATGGAGGCCACGTGTCGAGGGATTAACTGCATCGGGAAATCGGGCCTCAAGGATTTGGGAGTCCCGTGATCGAGAGTCTGAATTCTTGTGATGATAAACCCCGATGAACGAACGACATTCTTTTGGAGGATCTCAGGGTCTGTAATGATCGTTAGATGTAGAGATGAGACGTCAACTTAATCCAGGACGTGAATATGATTTAGGATAAGTGGAAAATATATTTGGACGGCCAGAGCGCACCCGCCCAGATCTACAGTTGAGGTTCCATTCCGGAGCCCCTTTACTATTTTGCCTTTAGCGGTAGGGGGGGGGTCCAGAATTGGATGCACAACTCTCGAAAGGTCGAGATTAACTCATCATGATCAATGACGCTCAAATGGATTCTATACCCCCCTTTCCATTCTGCCTTTAATGGGGGGGGGGGTCCGGAATAGTGTGGCATGTGAAGTGGCCCCCCCCTCCTGTCATGTCGACTACCATGTCGAGTTTCCCTTTCTGCCACATGTATTCCACTTAATCGCGTGAAGGGGCCTGTTCTCATTGGCGGTTCTCTACCCCTATTGGGATGCGTTCCTATTGGCCATTTGCTGACCCTGTAGGGATTCACCCCCATTGGCCGGTAACCATCCCTGTCGGGGTTCGGTGGTGGCAGAGTCGAACGATTAGACATTACTGTAGCGCTGAGGCGTGAAATACAAATAGTCACTGCATTCAAATTGAATTGTTATCATGACCCGCGATCACATGGGAACGGAGAAGGAGAGAGAAAGAGCCAGCTTACACTGGGCCTCCATGGATATTTAGGGGTTCTGGTCCGACAGAAGACCAGAAAAATTTGATTTAGGTAGTGGGTATGTGACAAAGTGGTATCATAGCATGGTTACAACACTCGGCATGACTGGGCTCATACACGAGTCACGCATAAGCTCCGTTCGAAGTACTCCTACGAGGAGTAACCCCCTAATGTAACTCTCTTGCCTAGGATTGAAAAAATCGGAGATGAGAACCCGACTGCGGATGCATGTGAAAGAGTTATAAATTATGCAAATTATAAAAATGTATTTAAATCTTGAATAATAACTAGCATTTGTCTTTTCACTCAAGCAGACGGTCAGCCGCGGGAATCTACAGACGCAGAGTATGCTTACTCACCAAGAGGTGGGAGAAGGCTCCCACAACAGAGACGAAGAGTTTGACGAAAGAAGAGAAATAGGAACCCCTCCAGACCTAGCCGAAACTGTGAGGAGTCTCATGGTTGAATTGCAAAGATGCAAGGCCGATAATGAAAGGATGATGAAAGAATAAGAAAAGCAAACCGAAATTAATGCAGTTTTACTGCAGAGCTTATCCGACCTACAACGACAAATGCAGCATGAACCTGAGATGCAGAATCATGGTCGTGTCAGTGGCCATACTGAGAGAAGAACATCAATAAAGGTGCACCCCAGAGGTAAAGGACCAGTGCCAGACGATTCCACTGAGAAGGAAGCTGGCGATTCAGAAGGCTCTTCCAGCAGCAGGACCAGTTCCTATTCTCGAAGAGAACAGAAGAAGCAAAAGACTTCCAAGGTTCATAAATTTTAGGAATTTAGGAAGGCCAAACCTCCCTCCTTCGACGGTGAGATAAAGAAGGGAGAGGAAGCCGAGTCTTGGCTGCTTGGACTGAAGAAATACTTCAGAGTCCATGATTTTTCAGAAAATTTGAAGGCTCGAGTGGCCACTTTCAATCTAAACGGAAAGGCTTCCATCTGGTGGGAAGATCTTAAGAATATGAAAGGGGTCCGCAAGGAGGACCTGTCTTGGAAACGGTTTGAGAAGTACTTCCGGAAGAAGTATTTGTTGGAAAGATATTTCGACGAGAAGGCTAAAGAGTTTTATGAACTCAAACTGGGGCAACTCACTATAGAGGAATATGTCAATAAATTCCTCGACTTATTGAGATATGTACCCTACATCAAAGGAGAGAAGGCGAAGGCGCAATGCTTCATCAGTGGGCTACCCAAGGAATATCGGAACCGAATTGAATTTGAAGATCCAAAGACCTTAGAAGACACTATACGAAAGGCAAAATATTGTCATGAACAATATGGACATCAGGCAGAGTCTCGTGGAGACTGGAAACAGAAGAGTGGTTTGAGATTTCAGAAAAAGGGGATCAAATCCTCAGGATTTAAAAACTACAAGAAGAACCCCAGAATGAGCTATCCATCCCGGAGTGTACTCCAACAGAACTTTCCATCATCAGATGGGAATAAAACTTCTGGACCTATACCAATGAAGACTGATAACCCAAAGAGAGAACCTCTGAAATGCTGGGGTTGCGGAGAAGAGCATCTCCTAAGAGACTGTCCACACCGAAAACAGAACAGTCGAAAAATTTACAACATTCAGGAAGCTACCATAGTCAATGATGTGGCAAGGAGCGTGCCACAGATTTATGCAGCCTTGGATAATAACCAAGCTGACCACCAAGCTTCAATGGTGGAAATAGAAGGTATGATTTTCAACCATCTAGTGTCTGTTTTGATTGAGCCTGGTTCAAATTTGAGTTATATAGCCCCTAGAGCTATTGATAAGTGTAAACTATAGCCACAGAAGAAAACCAAGCCATGGTTGGTACAGTTAGCCACTGGCACCAAAAGAAAGGTAGCAGAGGTCATACCAGCCTGCCAATTAATATTGGGTGAATTGCCCACCCAAGCAACCCTTAACGTATTACCCCTGGGATCATACGACCTATTGATTGGTATGGACTAGCTGGCCGCCCATAAAGACAAACTAGACTGTTACCATAAAACCTTAGAAGGTGTGAGCAAACAAGGAAAAAGGATAACCCTCCAAGGGATCTCAAAACCGGTCTCGGTGAGACAAATATCAGCCCTGCAAATGAGAAAGTATTGCCGAAAGGGATGTCCCCTATATGCAATACAGGTGCTAAAAACAATCGAAGGTGCTAAACCCAACCCTGATGATCACCCTATCCCGAGAGAATACAAAGATGTGTTTCCGGAAGAGGTATCGGGTCTACCTTCGAGAAGAGACATTAACTTCTCGATAGAACTCGCACCAGGAGCGATGTCGATGTCTAGGACACCCTACCGGATGAGCACACCTGAGTTAGTTGAACTCAAATTTCAATTGAAAGAAATGATGGATAAGGGTTATATTCGACCCAGCATGTCCCCATGGGGAGCACCAGTCTTGTTTGTGAAAAAGAAGGATGGCACCCTTAGACTGTGTATAGATTATAGACAGCTCAATAAAGTAACCATAAAGAATAAGTACCCCTTACCCAGGATCGATGATCTATTCGATCAATTGGGGGGTGCGTCTATTTTCTCAAATATTGACTTGAGGTCGGGATACCATCAAGTCCGAATCAAGGGTGAAGACATCCATGTTATAACCCTAAATTGCACCACACATGCTTACCTGGAATCAGGCCAACTCATATCCCTTCATTGCCAAAACATCTGCTGAAAAACCTCTTTGAAAATCCTCTTGGGTCAAGGCCCACGCGCCCTAACCCACTACTTCACGCGTGTGAACGCTGGCAGGCCTACTACAGCCCGCGTTTACCTAACAAAACACAAAAATAGGAAAGTTGCCGACGGGACAAAAAGCTATGGGTCATTTAACTAAAACTCCCGGCCATGCATGGCCGAGAGTTCATCCAAAACCCTAGCTCCTTCTAGCCTATAAAAGAAGGGGTAGGGGTACCATTTGGAGGAGGAAAATTATAGCGAAGAAACTTTTCCCATTTTCTGAATCCATTGTCCCAACCCTTTAGCCTTTCCTCAAGCCAAAGGAGAATTAACACAAAGCAGTTGGAGGACAAAAGAAGAGGAGGAGCCCAGGATCAGGATCAAGGAGCGGTGGCCGGTCTCGACTTTGATTGTAAGTTGATTCATTTTGAAAATAATAAAAGAATACTTTTCCTATCCCAATGCATGAGTTATCTATGATTTGTTTAATTTATGCTTAATTTCTAACCCTCAAGTAGAAAAGTAGCATGCATGCGTAGTGGTTTGTCTTGATTGCAGGATTATCTTTGGAAGGAGTAGCGCAAGAAAGCGGGCAAAGAACAACGAAGGATCTACACCAAACATCAGTAAAAAGGTTAGTAGTTCCTTTCCATGCATGTATTGTGAAAGAGGGGTTTAAGTTTTGGGTGGTAGGTTAAAAAGTGATTTCTTTACGGTCAAAATCTGCATGCAAGTCTGACCCTAGTTTTCTAGTCCGTAGAGTATTTTTCCCAACAACAGAATTGGCGACCGTACTGGGGAAGATACTCTTTAGGGTTTCCGGATTTAGTTGAGTTTTTGGGTAGTTTAAGAGATTAGATTTTCTGTTTCTTTGCCTGTCTTTTTCTGTAAAGCCTGAGCTAGTAGGGAGCCTGGTTCTTTATACCAATTTTCCTTGACTGTTGCTTGACGACAATTGTATGGACACACAGAGGTACACACGGCCTGCAGAAGGCCAGCACACATGTACCCGTGACCTAACCTCTTACAGCCCGCGTGTGAATGCTAGATGTAGAGGTTTCAGTAGCGTGTAGGATTTCAGAGAGCTTGAGAGGCAGTCCTCCTCTTCCCTGTCAGAATTATACATTCTCAGGGGGTTTTCTGGATCCTGTCTGAGTCTTGCTGGTTCACAGTCTTGTCTCAGTTTGTCTTGTTGTGTTTTGTTATTCCTTGCAATTATTTTTTCTTTTCTGTTAGAAGAAGCATCCAAGCCTTCAAGAGACCCTGGTTATCAATACCAGAGGCCTCTTCCTGGTCTGGGCTACTTGTGTTTATTTGTGTCTTAGAGTTTATACATACACGCGGCCTGCACAAGGTCAGCCCGCGTGTACACGCGTTCTGTTTTAGCTCAGCACGCGTTCGCACGCGTGCTGTTTCAGTGACAATAGCGTGCTTGATAGGCTGCTTTTCAATCAAGGTGGGGCAGTCATCCCCTCCTATGGTGAGAAGTGTTCCTCTCAGGTGTTTGAGTCTAGGATTGAACAGTCAATAGGTTAGGGCCTCTTACCCTTTGCCTGCTTTTTCTTAGTTGATAGTTGATAGAAAAGATAAAAAAGAAAAATTTTGTTTTATGGTTTTTAGACAAGCGTAAGAGTCTATGCTTTCTTGATTGCCATTGTGTGTCTTTTCTCTGATTCTTTGCAATCTGCGCTTTAATCTAGAATTTTTTTTTTCTTGGTTTTAGGCTTGTCGGTATTTTACCTTTGTTGCTTGATTAGCACGTAAATAAAAAAAAAAAGAGAGAAAAAAAAATATTTTCATTTTCTTCTTTGTTTGAAGATTGTGTTTCTTCATCAATAGCTAGGGAGAAGTCTTTTTGTTCATAAGTTTTTGTAGTGCATTTAGAGCATAAGTAGCTCGTAGTCGAGCGAAATTCCTTTATGTTTGCTGCATGAAATCTTAGAAAAATTGAAAAGAAAAAGAAGTCTTTCTTTTTGAAAAGTTGTTGATTTTTTCATTTAGTAAAAGTCTTTTGTTTCTAGCTTTTTTCATTCGTTTTTGCTTTGAGTCTTTACACATCATCAGTTTCACCCTCATACCCCGTGACGTAAAAAATCCCATAAAATCAACGCTAATTTAAAATCTATTAGACTTTTTGTTTGTAGGGTTCATACACTAGTTTAGGACTAGGGCCTTGGATTAGGTTGGAGAGGAAACTCTCCAAGGCCACTCAAAACCAAACATTGGAGTCTGTGATAGGGAGTGTAGAAGTCCAGTTTCATGGAAGTTATCTGGGACCCCCCTCTAACACAGGGGCTAAACACGAGGTCGCGTGAGGAAAGGTAGCGGAGATAACCCCTTCAAAGCTGGACCAGGCGTAGTGGAGAACACATATCGAGGGCTTGTTTTGGGATTCTGTCATTTGCATTTGCCACGGGGCTTCATGGGTCTCGAATCCGTTCGAGGTCCTCAGTTGTCTTCCAGACCATTTTCTCTCAATACCCTTGACATGTTTCGGGCTTGATACCCTACTCATTGTGGTCTACCCAACTTTCGACTGTACCCGCCTGGTGACTGTTACGTGCTGGAAAACTAGTTGCCAATCTTTGTAGGGACATACACAGGTGACTGCGGGGGTATACCGCGGTACCTAGGATAGACATCGGGCCATGCTTTGCAGATTATACCCGGAGGGTGCTTCCGTGTTTGAGTTGCACTTGCACCGATAATTTGCTCTAGTGTTGGTTGTTGTAACTGTTCTTCCAACTAGTTTAGTGTTTGCTTGTCTTATCTCTCAGGGGCTTCTTTTTTAGTGTGTGTTACTGTTTGAATGTGTATAATACCTTAGCGTGTCTTAGATCTTCTCACATAGTGGAGGATCCTGAGCTCTGCCGGTCACGAAGGCTTCTGGGTCTGCCACCAGTTATACTGGAGCCACCCCCGCCACCATTGAGGCAGAGGCTAGACCAACAAGGGTCTTTCGAAGCAACCGGGTTACAAACCATTGTGCCCGAACAACTCCTGGAGGAATCAACCGCAAATCTTGGCTCAGTTGAAACCCCAACCACTGATACTTGGCCATGAGTCATTGTACCAATCCAATTTTATGAACGCCTGTCAGTGCCTCACACAACTATCGAAACAAACGTTGTTACTTCCTCTGGGAATTCTTCCATTCCCACCACCGTTGCTACCACAGGAGAAGCATCTCCTAACTTGCCATTGTCAGTCTGAGCCACCATGGTCTCGGCCGAAATGACGTCGCACAATGGACCGATCCCATCTATAGCAGCGACCACAAATCCCTTCACATCCAGTGCGACAGGCTCTCCGTTTTTATACGGTATGCCTAGTTCGGGTACAAGTCTTGCACTCACTCACTCCACTTTACAGACTTTGGGTCTGGGGGCAGGGAGCTCTAACGCTCCTCTGCAAGGTCAACTTGGGGGCATTCCTGTCACTTTTAATGCTGGAGGTCATATCTCTCCTTCGTCCCCTTCGCTTGGTGGTCTGCATCAACAGTCCACCGGGTAGCCTGCACACACTAGTTCATTTGGAGCCGAGAGTCAAGGAACACCTGTGCACACTATGCCGGTAGGTTCATCACCATTTGTTTGGAACGAGATGTTTGGTAGCAACACTTTCGCATCCACCGCTTTCCTGTCTGGGGGCACTCCCATGTTTGGACAGTCTACTCCGGTGCAGGGTACTATTCATGCGTTGGGGGAACATATAGAAGGACCTTGGAACTCAGGACAAGGATTCGTTCCCTCTGCTGGAATGCCGTTCTCGGGTAATTCTTTCCACAATCAATGGAACCCTGGACATATTTCTATGCCTCTCCCATCAGGATCGGCATGGGGTAATCCTTCCCAAAGTCCTTCAAACACGATGCATGCCCAACATCCTATGTCCTTCATGGGGAATCAGCCAATGATGTCTCCACAGATGCAAAATCCTTACGCTGGTCAGGGTCATGGTTTCTACCAGAATCCGGGCCAGCAACCAAACTTTTCTTGGCAACATGGTGCCAGTCAAACTCCAGGACCCTTTTTCCCAGGCTATCAGCAACAACCCAAACTACCATTCTTGGCGACGTTACACTTGCCAGATCTGAAAAGGTTGTTGAATGATCTTGTTTGTCACGATCCACGTTGGCCTCCTATGCCAACGAAGTGGCCTTCGGACATTCCAAAGTTCGAGGCCAAGCCCAATGAAGATCCAGGTGATCACATGACTACCTTCCATATTTGGTGTTCATCTAACTCATTGAAACATGACTCCATCCAGTTGCAATTGTTTCAACGCACTCTTATCAGGAGTGCCGTGAAATGGTACATCGAGCTAGATCGCTCACGATACTCTTCTTTTGGCGAACTGGCGATGGCCTTCCTTAACCATTTCCAGTTACTTGTGAGATACGATGCTGGCACAGAGCTGCTTGCCAATTTCGAATAGACAACAACGGACCATATCTCTGATCATATCCGAGAGTGGAGACACCAAAAGAGTCTAATCAAAGTACCAGTCCCACCAAAATTCCTACTTGAGTGGTTCCTTAAGTCTTTAGTCCCACAATTATCCAAAGATGTCGTGACTTCAAGAGTTTTCTCCGAAGAAGATGCCATCATGAGAGCTCAACAGTTTGAGCTCATCTATTCTCAGTATGGTTTATTTTACAACATCCTACCGGATGCACCGTGATCTATACTGGATAAAACTAGACAGAGAGCTGGACCACATGCCGATGGTATTGTTGGTTCAGCACAAACCAAGCCCATTGAGCAATTGACAAAGCAATTGCAACAGTTATCTATACAACACTCAACGACCAACCAGACTACTTCTTTGGCTGCTCCTCTTACCCAAACGTCGGAAGTACACTCCATGCAGACGACTAACCCAAAGGCCACCCAACAGCCTTAAGGGAAGAAAAAACAACAAAAGAAGGATAAGGGGGAGAAAAATCCCACTGATAATACTGGTGAGGGCACCACGAAAAACTGGAAGGTGAGGTATCCGTGCAACTTGTGTGCAGAATACCACCTGACCCATCTATGTCCTTGACTTGCAGAGGCCCAAAAGTTTGTCACACAGTAGTAGCAAGCAATGTTGACTAATCCCTTTCAACATGGGAAAAATTTAACTCAAGCCTCTACAAGTGCCGAAGGGGGTAGCCAAGAAACCTGCCCTCCTCCAAACAATTCTTCATCCGCGAACGTATATATGGTTAGGGGTGATGCTTTCATAACGAATAGAGCACACGACTATAGTAAACCAAGCACCTCTGAGAAGGGTAAAGAGGCTGAACTCCCATATCTTCCTCTACAGATCGAGAAGACGTTGGGAGAAACAATGACATGCATTCCAAAGGGTGCGTTTAAGAAATCTTCTCACAACCCAAACGCAAGGGCCGCCCAGAATTACTCTGTGGTGGAAGATTTATCACAAACCCCTTATGCATGTCCGCTTTGGAGGTCCTCCAAAGCTTCCCTGCTCAGAGGAAAGCCTTGTTAACTGCTTTAGGCTCTACTGAGACTTGTAACCTGGGTACCATCATGCTAGATACAAACGACTTAAAACCTTGTCTGCCTTACCACGTAGCGTTTCAGATAGTAGTGGCTCATCCCACGAAAACTTTTACAAGAAATATCTTTCGCACGGTGGTCGACGAGGGCGCCTCGACCTGCGTTATGTCGTTAGCATGTTGGAAGGCCATTGGACAACCCACTTTGTCTCCGTCACCTACTCTCCTTACTACGTTCGACGGTCGTTCTTTCCGACCACATGGCATCGTCCCTTCTTTCCCTGTGCAGTTAGGAGGGAAGACCATGTGCGTCGAAGTAGAGGTAGTCGATGCCCCCCTCGACTATAATATCTTGTTAGGATGGAGTTGGACTTATGCTATGCAAGCTGTGGTTGCTACAGTTTTCCGAGTCTTGTTGTTTCCACATGAAGGTCGAATAGTGGCCATCGATCAATTGTCCTTCTCTAGACCTGACCCAGCTTTGGGGGCATCCACGGTTCCCATGATTGATAATCCTCAAGCCGGGGTCATTAACGTAGGAGTTGGTTTGTGCCCATCCTTGATGGGCACCTTCAATTACCCACCTCCTCATGACGATGTCAAGTTTATATCTAATCACCACAAGGCTGAGATTTTTCAAGTTTCGTTGTTTTGCACGACTTACTTTGAGGATCTCTTCCTTCCCCATCATTCACGATGGATGAGACAAGGCACTCCGACATGTCCATGCCCTTGTCGGCCACTGAATTAGTGTACTCTTTATTCCAACAAGCTTTAGCTAACCCTGATCCGACTCCCACACAAGAGTTGAATCCACCTCTAGAGCCTATCTGGGCTCAAGGTTCTCTCGCCAACATCGATTCGTTATACTTAGTCTTGCATTCTGACGAAGCAGTAATCAAAGCAATGACTAGTCCGGACAAACCTTGGGAAGATCTTCATCACAGATCATATTTCCTCCCAAAGTTAAGCCGAATTGCGGCAGGAGAATTCACTATCACTATGACAGGAGATCAGCCATGTCCTATTAATCTCTTAGCTACACAGGAAATTTATGCTGAGGGAAATATGGCGACTATCGCTGAAACTATACCTATCAACATCTCCCGAAACCCTGGCATCGTGGAGAATGTATTTGTCGGGCCGGATTGCTCCCCCGAAGAGATTCAGATTTATACGGATCTTTTTAAAGAATTCCGCGATGTTTTTGCCTGGTCTTATGAGGAAATGCCAGGTCTCAATTCGAAAATAGTTGAACATGAAATCACAACGTATCCTGATGCTAAGCCTGTTCGAAAAAAACTTCGTCCAGTCAATCCTAAGAAAGAAACAACCATTAATCTTGAGGTTGAGAAATTGCTCAAGGCAGGTTTCATTTACCCTATTCATTTGACTCAATGGGTGTCAAACCCCGTGCCGGTCAATAAAAAACAAGGCACAATTCATGTATGTACCGATTTCCATGATTTGAACAAGGCATGTCCAAAAGATAATTTTCCAACCCCATTCATTGACCAGATCATTGATGAATGTGCCAGTTGTGAATCCTTTTCGTTCATGGATGGTTTTTCAGGATATAATCAAATCCAAATCAAACCTGAAGACCAATACAAAATGACATTCATTTGTCCGTGGGGTACATTCGCCTATCGTAAGATGCCTTTTGGCCTCAAGAATGCTGGAGCCACTTTCCAGCGGGCCATGTCTTTTGCGTTTCACGACCTCAAACATATGGTTGAGGCCTATCTAGATGATTTAGCATCATGCTTTCGCAAGTGAAAGGATCATCCTACGCACCTCAGACTAATCTTCGAACGCTGTCGCTACTTAAGGATTCGCTTGAATCCCAACAAGTGCAGCTTTTGCATCACGTCAGGACGTTTGTTAGGTTTCATTGTATCAACAACAGGGATCATGGTGGATCCTCTTAAGGTGGAGGCAATAATCCAGTTGCCTCCCCCACGCACAATCTTACAACTTCAAAGTCTTCAAGGCAAGGCGAAATTCTTACGACGCTTCATCGCCAACTATGCCGAAATCACCAAGGGTTTTATGCGTTTACTTAAGAAATATGTTCCCTTTTTCTGGGACGAAGCCGCTCAATGCTCTTTTGATGCATTAAAACACACCCTCACAATCACACATCTTCTACGACCACCTAATTATAACAAAGATTTCTTATTATATCTGGCTGCCGCAGAGTCAACCATAGGCATGGTTTTAGTTCAGGAAGATGATTCGGTTTCAGAATACGTGATCTATTACCTGATTCAAGGCCACGTAGGACCGAAAATTAATTATTCCCATCTCGAAAAACTTGCATTGGCAGCAGTTCATGCTGTTCAACGGTTCCATCACTATGTTCTGTTTCGCAAGACCAGCGTTGTTGCTGTCGTGAATCCATTCCAGTACATGTTGACACGACGAGTTATCGGCGGAAAAATCAGCAGATGGATGGTCATCCTCCAATAATTTAACTTACACTTCGTTTCAGAAAAGTCCAAGAATTCATTGGTCTTCGCAGAACTTATTTCAGAGCTTCCGGTTGAGTCAGGTGACGTTGTGCCTGAGGAATCGCCTATCTAGGGGGATATATTTTTGATTGAATCTTCAGACCCCTGGTACGGAGATATACTGATCTATCTCCAGACTTTGAAGTGCCCCACCTCTGCTTCTCGTGACGAGCATCGGCGGATATGCCATTAGGCTAAGAATTATCTCATACTCGATGATACGTTGTATCGGAGAGGTGTAGACTGCATCTTGTGTCGATGTCTCACTCATGAGGAGGCTGTCATAGTGCTCAACGATTGTCATACAGGAGCTTGTGGCGGACACTTATCTGGGTTGGAAACAACCCAAAATATTTTACGAGCAGGTTACTTCTGGCCCACACTTATCAAAGATTGTATCGAGTCGGTCAAGAAGTGCCATCTGTGCCAAATCGTCTCTCGGAAGATGAGGGCACATCCAAATCCTATGTTTCCTGTCATTACAGTTGGTCCCTTCACTAGGTGGGGGATTGATTACACTACATGCAACCTCCCGCAGCAAGGGGGCACCGCTATATCATCGTAGTTTTCGATTACTTCACTAAGTGGGTCGAAGCTATGCCAACGTTTAAAGATGATGGAGAGACTGCAACTCTCTTCTTATTCAACCAGATTATAGCATGGTTCGGTGTCCCGAGAGAGATTGTCACTGACCATGGCAGTCACTTTCAGAACCAAATGATGTCCGAATTAACATCAAAGCTTGGGTTATGGCAAGAACATTCCTCACCCTACTACCCCCAAGACAATGGGGAGGTGGAAGCTGTAAACAAAACTCTTAAGACTATTCTACAATGAACTATCAACTCAGCCAAGTCAAATTGGCATTTGATGTTATAATCATCATTATGGGATTACCGAACATCTATTAATACTGCAACTGGTTTCTCACCTTTCCAACTCGTTTATGGGATGGAGGCAGTCTTTCCCATCAAATGTCAAATCCCATCTCTGAAATTGGCAGTACAGTTATTACCAGACACTTCTCCACTTGAAGAGCGGTTAGTAAACCTTGAGAAGCTTGATGAGCAGCGTCGCGATGCGGCCCTGGCCAATGAGGCTCATAAACATAAGGTCAAGTGTCAATATGATAGGTCCATTCGTCCTCAGATTTTTTCTGAGGGAGACCTTGTCCTGGTCTATGACCAAGATAAGGACCCCCTGGGGGCAGGAAAGTTTAAACCCATGTGGTTCGGACCCTTCATTGTTAAAGAGGTATTAAGAAAGGGCACTTATTGTTTGGTCGATTTTGAAGGGAATGCTTTGGCGGAGCCTAGAAATGGGCTCTACCTCAAGAAGTATTACTCATAGAAAGGTCACTGTGGGTAACTATTTGTAACATATGTATAGTCTTTGTACTATTACTTTTTTCATTTCTTTTAAAAAGTGTTATGGACGTGTCATTGATGTTATCTTTCGTCAATATGGCAGATGTCAAGTGAGTCCGAGGTGTTCGTTGGGTATGCAGATGGTGCTAGTCGACACACGCGGAGGCTTGCCTCTGCAGCTTGGGTAATCTTTACACCACAGGGTCAGTTGTTATCTTCTGGAGGTATAGGCTTAGGTGACACCACAAATAATGTTTCCGAGTATAGTGTAGTTATTGAGTTGCTTCATGACGCATTTTCATTGGGTATCTCTCGCCTCCAGGTCTATCTAGACGCTCAACTGGTTGTGTTGCAGCTAAACAGAATATACCGGGTTCATGATCCAACTTTACACCGACGATTCCTTAGGGTACGTCTCTTAGAATGAAACTTTGATTATATTACATATTTTCATGTTCCTAGGAGATTAAACCAAATCACAGATACTCTATCTAATCACATTTTAGATTGGCATCTTTCTCACATATAAAAATATCATGGACATAAACATGTAAATACATTTTTTGCACACATAATCCATACGACACAAAAAGAGATAAAAGCCATCTATAAACATCATAAAATCCTCAGAGTACATAGATGGACGCAAGCGCCTCAAAAGTGGGAACAGTAACAAGTCACTAGGCTTATGCCCTCAAAAAATATATACAACAAGGTGCTCGTGGCACATAAATAGTCTAAAGTCTATTCAGGGCCTATGGGCCCTGTTATAATCATCTACTGCACGGGCTAAACGCCCAAACAATCGGATCCATGTCCGAGGTGCCCCCACAACATGAGTCTACATGGATGGCGACAGGTCCTCTATCTTTGCCATCAAGACTGTGCGAGTGAGCGCAGTGAAGTTCCTCTCAACTCACCTTAGGACCCTCTCGACTTCTCCTGTTGGGAGGTTCCCTGCTACTGCTGCTCCTCTAGCAGCGGCAACTGCGGCTTCTGGCCGTGGGCGACGCCTGTTCTGTGCATAGTTGACAGGTCGCACGGGTCCCACATCTGCATACAATAAACGTTCACCCATCAAATACTCTGGCATACAAAAAATGATATATATCAAAAAAGACATAAAAATTACATATGCAAACAAAAAAAACTACAAGGGTGGAGACTTACCCATCTCCCCTCGCTCCTCACTAGGAGGCACGGGTATCTCTGGATCTCTCGAAAAGTCGATCCCCGCATATGGGTAGTCCTCGATAGCAGGGATCTGTCGTGACAACCAAGCAAAAAATTCATCGTCAAAGGACTCAACGGTCCTTCCACCACCTTGTCGCGACAGTAACACTGCCCATCTACACACTGCAGGGAACGTGGCCAGATGTCCCCGTACTACAACTCGAGGACTGAAGCACGTAACTCTCTTGAAAAAGAATAAACACAGGATGGCCCCAAACCCGAAGTTCCTATGTGTCCGCTATTGGAAATCTGTCCATTTCCTCTTCATGCACTCCAGCAGTGTAGTACTCCAATAAAAAATGTGTGCATTCATGCACTAAATAACACAGTTCATCTGTGCGCGTGAAGCCTGATGCACGACTGCTGAGCCGGTAATCCGCCCAATAAGCAATAAAATAGTCTGTAGTGAGAGGTTGGTAATCTTGCTAACAGGTACCGAGGAACCTCTATGATTGGTCCCAGCCTCGCAGTACTCAGCTATCAACTCCGAGACCTTGCTCGGCCCCGCAGGAAAAGTCTGAAAGTTGACTGGTTCCCCTCTCCTTGAGAGGCCAGTCAGAAAGTAAATATCCTTGGTGGTGGGCACCAAGGATTGCCCCTCTAGCATAAACACCTCTGCGTCGGGGTGCCAGTAATCAATCAAGGCATTCAGTAGCCTTGGTTTCACGCGCATGAACGGACATAAAAATAATTTTAACAAACCGCACTATATTAGCACGGCCACAACATTCGGATCTGCAGCCACTAACTCATTGGAGGCCTTGTGCTCCCTTTCCCTCCACTGGACATACATCCTGCCAACACAACAAGGTAAAGGAGGGTCAATACTTCTTGTCATTTGCTTTTCCATCAATAAGGGAGGGTACACGCGGCCTATAGAGGTGACAGTCGCGTGTACACGCGTGCAGGTTTTGCTTTGCACACGTGTACACGTGGGTTGTCTCTGGATAGCCCGCGTGTACTTAGGGCTAACCTTTTTGAGGTTGACGCCCACCCAAAAAATCAATTAAATGCTAAAAGGGAAGTATTGAATAGCTATATAAGGGAGTTTGTACTTACTTGGTCCAAGCATAAGTCTGTTTCGTCCACTGTAGCTCCCGGAATCATGATCTTTGGCAAAGGGTTTTTTTTGGCTCCAGAGCCAATTTCCAAATCAACAATGGTGATAATGACCTGCCAACTTCTATTTATAGACTTTTTGGCCTCTTTTTGTCACTTTTTTGGCCCCCCTTATCAGTTTCTTTATACCAAAAACCATTTAGAGTGATCCAAGAGTTATATGGGAGGGATTTGATCAGGTATTGGAACAATTTTTTTTGAGTTTCGAAAAAATATTGACGGTCCATAAAAAAATTTATTTTTTCAAAAATCAACTTGAGCATATAGGTTAGGATACTACCCCAACTTTTGCATCTTGTTGCCTTTTTCTTATGATTAGGATCGATCCCATCAGGTTGTGACACGGAACCGTCATCTCTGCTCTAGAAGTGTCGCGACTTGGTGGTGGAGCTTACCAAAACATGGATGCCCTAGGTAGGTCCTGGTTGCATTATGGTGTCCATGCCGTTTTTAACAACACTGTAGGCTCGGGAGTCCATATAGTCTTTCCTGAATACGAGTTTAAGCCTCATTTGCATGGGTATTTTTCACTCTTTGTCTTACCCTCCGGACTCCCAAAACATAACGGGTCTCCTTTTAAGCCCTTTTCAGACCCTCTAAAAATGAAAAGATTGCCGAGCGATCTTGTGACCTTTCATGCTCGTTAAACTGAAATTTGAAGTCACG
>ML829126.1:0-20403 GCA_009831015.1 Picea engelmannii | reverse complement strand
GTCGAGTTTCCCTTTCTGCCACATGTATTCCACTTAATCTCACGAAGGGGCCTGTTCTCATTGGCGGTTCTCTACCCCTGTTGGGATGCGTTCCTATTGGCCATTTGCTGGCCCTGTAGGGATTCGCCCCCATTGGCCGGTCACCAGCCCTGTCGGGGTTCGGCGGTGGCAGATTCGAACGATTAGACATTACTGTAGTGCCGAGGCGTGAAATAAAAATAGGCACTGTGTTCAAATTGAACCATGATCATGACCCGCGATCACATGGGAACGAAGAAGGAGAGAGAAAGAGACAGCTTACGCTGGGCCTCCATGGATATTTAGGGGTTCTGGTCCGGCAGAAGACCAGAAAAATTTGATTTAGGTAGTGGGTATGTGACAACCTTCACCCTGGATTACTGCTCTTCGAAGAATTATAAAGTATTTCGACCATCAGTTTCTCTTCTGACCTCACACATTAGGGGGCATATATTATAGAGTTAATTTCCACCATTGAATCATTGATGCTCTTATTGGACTAATCCCTATCGTAGTTGCATACAAATATTCCCCATACCTCCTTAATACCTTCTAAAAAACACTTTTATGGAACTTGTACATTCCCTATAAGTTATGCAACATGCATATACACGAGTTTCTCCAAGGAAATTCACATACATGCTAATAAATGCATAAAAATATATAATTTTCCTAATTAAACATTGAGTTATGGGTTTGGTTAGTTGTCTAACTCCTCTAGATGGATTAAATGGAGAATTTGGTCCAAGGAGAAAGGTAATGATTCATTACATACCAAATCAAACATCAAATTGGTTACACCCACCATGTCTGTAAGCCCATATGCATCCCAACCTTTGCTGGTTATTGACCTGGAAACCTTTGTTTCCAACCTTCTTTGATCACCTTCCTATCTGACTAGAAGTTTCCCTTATATCCTCCTTGAGTCTATCGGTGGATTGAAGGTCGATACCAATATTTATAGTAGGATCTTGGGTGAAGGGACCCAAAGTTTCTTTCGATAGGGAAACACCACACAAGACATGTCACATGTATACAATGTAACTATTAAAACTGTTGAATATTTATAAGAAACTCATTCCTTCAAAAAGAATTGTGTTTGTAATGTTTAATTTGCAATAATTTCATATATGATGTGTAGAAAACTAGTTTCTTTGATTATTTCATTGTATTTAATTGGATTAACAGGTAGTTATTAGTATAATTACCTCTCAACATAGGCTTGTATGTTTGAACGTCTTG
This sequence comes from Picea engelmannii, assembly GCA_009831015.1. Lineage (NCBI taxonomy): Eukaryota > Viridiplantae > Streptophyta > Pinopsida > Pinales > Pinaceae > Picea > Picea engelmannii. Next base: position 19,143 of record ML829126.1, on the reverse strand, counting down.
TAGGCTATAGAGGAAACTATTGGTAAAGAGAGAGACAATTCTGGGATTTGGGAATGACATCTATTGGCCCTTGGGTATGGAAGTAAGTGAAGATTAAGGAAGAAAAGAAGGAATGTGAACTGCACGGAAGACACAGTGACTGATACTAGGTCGAAATGAGTAGAAGATAAGAGAATACAGTGCGAAGTAAGAGAAAGCAGGTTGTTGGATGAGAGGATCAAGGATGGCAGATCAAAAAGGAAAACGGATCGTGGACAACTCAGCAAGTGAAGAAATCCACCGTTGGATTCTTTCGAGCACCGCGCGAGAAGGAAGGAAAGAAAGGATGGTGAAGCCCTAAAAACGCGGGTCAAGTTGACCTAGGGTTTTAGACACCTAGGGTTTTGGTATCTAGGGTTTTTGACACTTAGGTATCGGCCTAAGGATGTCGGTGAGTGATTGTGATGTATAAATAAAGGTCTAAAGGACCTGGGATGGGTTGGCTCTAGGTTGGTTGAGATTCATTGTTGTTGTGTGATCGCGTGAGTACTAATGTGTGAGAGAGAAGTGCTGAGTGCGAGAGCCTTATGGTATTGTAAGATCTTCATCTGGGTGTGAATATCGACCCTGCAGCTGAGTGTGTAGGGAGGGGGAGAAAGAGAGGAGAAGAGAGAAGATCTGCTAGCTAAGAGTGTAGACAAGAACTGTATGCTTTCATATTAATATATTATAAAGAACAGTTCTGTGGATGTAGCCCTAGAGAGAGGGTGAACCACATATATCTTGTGTTATGTGTGATTGATGTTGTGTTCTATGTCATTTGATATGCTGCTATTGTGATATTGTGTTAGATCTGAAGTATAACTTGCGCAGTAGGTTTAAGGAAGATAAAGAATACTGGGTTGCTGTGTGTTGTTTCTTTGAATCCACTTTGCATTACTTATGGTTGTAGAAACCTGTGTCCTACAACCCCCTATAGCTACTTCGGGTGAGACTGCATTTACTTCACAGGTGTTGTCGAAAGGGCCAATAGTTAGGGTTTTTTTAGTGCGCTCTTGATTATTGAACCCTGGGTCTGCCCCTATGCCAACAAATGGTTCCGTTTCCAGGACCATGATATTATTGAGGGAATGTCAAGGTGGTTTCCATCGAAGATATAGATTCAGAAGTGGATAGAAGATCAAGAAAAGGACTCCGCTGAAGCCCAGAACAAGAACCCTAATGTTAGTACATAGGATTGGCTGGGAAGGTATATCTTTACTGATATACATGAGATTTTCTTTGGAGGGATTCATAAGGATATATACGAGTGGTTAACCAGATTAGCAGATACCCAGTTCGAGATCAGATCTAAGCCACCCGTGGTTTGGATGTCGACATTGATCAAGAAGGTTAAGAGAGTTGATAACGTCATGTCAAGAGCAGTGGATCACTGGTTTGATAGTATCATTAGAGGGTATATCACCGAGTTTGCTATTGACAGAGTAGAGTCATATAGCCAAGCAAAGATATATTTCTTTAAGGGACCTAGAGGAAAATTTTTACATTTTTGAAGTTGAAGATCAAGATTCTATTGCATGAGAAGAACATATTGAAGATACAGTAGTGGTTTAGATTGAAGAACTAATGTTCAAGAATTCAGACAACGACAGTGATATAGAGATTGAACATACGCACAGTGGAAGGATATTCTGAGAAGTTCCTTTGGCGAACTTGTTTGAGATAGATCAAGGACCTCTTCTGTAGGAAGAAGGATTCTATAATGGGGAAGAGGAAGAGCTACTGAGTGAAGAACATTCAGGATCCGTTGGACCGAGAGAAGAAAAGACTAAAGAACCTCACTGAGAAGAGCCAAAAAATTCAGGAACTATGCATAACGTTGAAGTAAGTACTATTACTCCTCTTGTTGTTTCAACAACATTAAGTAACCAGAGTAACCTAAGTTATCATAGCACTCAGAGCACTGGTACAAGTAGCTTAGTACTTATTCAGTCAGGAAACCTAGGAAGATCTATGGCCGACGAGATGAGGTTACCCACCTTCAAGGGAGATGGATATGAAGATCTTGAGCAACACTGGTTTCTATGTGAAGCTGTATGGAGTATTCAGATTATCACTGACGAAGCTGTTAAACGAGCTCAGTTCATCACTACCGTGAGAGATCGCGCACTGATCTGGTACATGAAGTTTGTCCAAGGATTTGCCCAGCCCAAACCACTTAACCAGATCAAAACTGCGCTGATTGCAGAATTCAAGAAACCCAAGTCAAAGTCATAGTGCATTACAAAACTAAAATAAATCAAACAAAGAACAACTGAAACTGTGTGGGAGTTTGATCAGAGGTTTAAAACCCTAACAAGCCATTTGAGTTTTCAGATCTCGGACGAGCAGAACACATAATGGTTCATTTTTGTCCTCCTACCACACATCAGAGTTCCTCTGATGCAGAATAATATTGCTTCGCATACTGAGGCACTGGAGATCGCCATGAAACTAGAATCAACCCCTATGGGAGAATCTAGCTCAGGTAAGAGTCAAATCTTGAGTCAATTAACTAGCTTATCATTGTAGGTCAAAGATGTGAAGAAAGACAAGGGAAAATATAAAAGAGAATATATCTGGTGTATTAGATGAAAATCAGAAGGCCATGACAAGGAGAACTGTCCCCTATTTCATGAGTATTTGGCATCTGGAGCCCTGAGTCCTTTAAAGCAAGTTACCCTGCCTTGGTGCGACGTATGTAGAAGTCAACATCGCCCTGGTGAATGTTACTATCTGAAAAAATATGTCTAGACACTCGCAAATATGTACTGTACATTCTGTAAGTCGATAGGACATGGTGATAGGGATTGCAGAGCCTATGACCTCATGCATGAAAGGTCCAGAGACATATACAAGATTCAAGGCGAAGTACAACAAGAAGGAAGCACTGCACAATATAATTCCCCAGGAAGAGGAAAATTCAACCCTCATGGTGGATTCATACGAAGAGGAGGAGGAGGAGGTATGGGTCGAGGTCGAGGAAATATCATCTGTTATAACTATGCACAACTAGGGAACTTGGCAAGGGACTATCAGAACCCTTGTACCACTTGCAGCTATTGCAAATCATTCGAACATGTCATAGAAGATTGTCCTGCGCTGTTAGCCAAACTTCAGGAGAAGCGAGGAGGAAACCAACAAATACAACTAATCAAAGAAGAACCTCGAGGAGTAGATCCTAGAGTTGATGTTATCACTAGAGTAGGTACTATTATAGGAGAAGACATACTGACCCAGGGAAAAACTACAGAAGAATCAGGAGTCAGGAAAGTTGCAGAGAAGACCTAAAATTTTGATGCAAAGAAACAAAAACAAGTGTTTGAGGAGGCAAGAAAGGAATTCGGAAGAGATCATGCTTATTCATCAAAGGTTTGACCAAAAGTGAGAGAATATGGAATGCCTCTGTTATTCAATCAATGTTATCTACCAAAATAAGAAAAAGAGGTAAGCAAGCTCATGGAATTCTTATATACTTGTATTAAGTTGATTTAGGATGAAAGTCTTGTACAAGAGCACAAAACTTGATTAGACAATACGAGTTAGGGAAGGTAGATTCCTTACTGATTAGAGAAGTACACCAAATATCTAAAAAGAGGAGGAAAAATAAAGAATTACACCTGAATGCTCAAATTGGAGAGTATGATATAGACTACGTCGTCCTTGACTTAGGGTTAGAAGTCAATGTCACGACGAAGGAGCCCTGGGCACTGATGGGAAAACCTAATTTGATCTATTCCCCTATCGGACTTAAGATGGCCAATCAGCAAGCTATGAGCCCCTTTGGAAGATTGGAACATGTCCGTGTAGACATTGATGGGGTCAAAACATTTGTGGACTTTGAGGTCATTGAGATAGTTGATGATAGCTACCCTTACCACGCGTTGTTAGGAATTGATTGCGCTTTCAACAATTCCACTGTGGTTTATTTAAAGAAAAGAAGAATAACATTTGAAGGTGATGGCCTTAGGGTCATTGCACCTTTGGACCCCGATGAAGGTCCCAGATACACAGAGCCCATTCAAGAAGAAGATTACACATATGAGTTAGAAAACATATACAAATTGACAACCAAACAAGAGGATTAAATGAATCCTACAACAGATGGGAATTTAAGCTGACGAAGTGAGAGTGCATGCTCATCATATTTGGAAGAAGCACTAGAGAACTGGAAGAACAAAATGTATGAAGTATCTACTAGAAGGTGTTCTATATTGACCAGATAAGTTCAATGGATCGGCACAACAGTAAGTAACTTGCCCACCTTTGATGGGTTAAATCATTTAGAAGCATTCTTGATGGAGTTTGAAGAAATTGTACCAATAAAACAAAGATTGTTGGAACTGGATGAGGCCTTGAAAGAAACTCTAGCAAGGTGGTGGGGGACACATAAACACAATATTACAGACTGGGTACAATGTCGCACTTTGATGACAACACAGTTCTCAGAGCAAGTAGAAGGCTGTGAAGTTAGATACATAGGTTGGAGTTGTTCGAAGGACCATGTGTGAAGTTGCGAGGAATCCTGGAGCAACATTCCTCAAGAGCAGTGGGTGCATAAATTCATCAACACACTAGACACAACCCCTATCAATTGGTACCTTCAAGAAGAATTGCACCTCATCACTACAGATTGGGAAGGTATGACCCAAAACTTTGTAACTACCTTCTTATTTGAAATCCAATATTCTACAGTGGATCAAGTATTATAGATTGTAAGACAAAAAGTGTTCGAGGAGGCACCTAGCCTCTCTTTGGAGGAAGAAGAGGATGAATGGACTATGCCTCTTCAGAAATTGCAAGGCTTTTACAATATCAATGCTGATGAAGACGATGATCCTAGGAAGGTGAACATCGTCGAAACTGAAGGCCAAAGAGACATAGAAGGACCAGGAGTTGAGATACCTTTCATTGGAAAACCAATTAAAATCAAGAAATTCAACATTGGAACAGAACAAACACCGAAGCTTCTTAATGTTGGAGATTATTGGGATGCTGCCACTATTGATAAGATCACAAAGTTACTGCATGAATATCAGGATTTGTTTCCAACCAAGTTCACTGATATGAAGGGAATTAAAGGGCCCATGGGAGAGATGAAAATTCCCTTAAAACTAGACGCAAGGCCATTCAAACAAAGACCTTACATATTGAACCCCAAATATAAGGAAAAAGTGAAGACTGAACTAGAAAAAATGTTAGAAGCAGGAATCATAGAACCTGTTGAAGAGTCAGAATGGATAAGCCCTATGGTGGTGCAGGATAAGAAGACTGGAGAAATCATAATTTGTGTAGATCTCATGAAGTTGAATGATGCATGTTTGCATGACCCATTCCCTACACCATTAACTGACGAAGTGCTAGACAATGTAGAAGGACAGGACGTCTACTCCTTCACCGATGGATTTTCGAGATACCATCAGATCAAGATTTCCAAGGAAGATCACCATAATACCACATTTGCAATAGAATGGGGATCCTACCAGTATACAGTGATGCCATTTGGATTGAAGAATGCACCATCCATATTTTCTAGGGTGGTGGTCGAAGCATTCAAGGAGTTTTTACATAAATTCTTGGAAGCTTACTTTGATGATTGGACTGTTTTCAGTATTTTGAAGAATCATATTGAATGTTTAAGACTAATGTTGGATAAGTGTAGGAAATTTCAGATTTCCTTAAACTTGAAGAAGTGCATCTCCTTTTCACCCTTCGGAGTGTTGTTAGGTCATATTGTATGCAAGCAAGGATTGCTAGTGGATCCATCTAAGATTGCCATTATAGTTGATCTACCCCCTCCTGCTTCAGTCAAACAGCTGGGCACTATGCTGGGACATACTGGATACTACAAGAAGTTCATTAAAGGCTATGCACTAATTACAACAACCATGGAGAAGATTTTGAAAAAAGGCTGTCAGTTTCAATGGACAGAATAATGCCAACAAAGCTTTGACACACTGAAACAAAAAATGGTTACTGCGCCTATTCTAGTTTTCCCAGATTGGAGCAAGGAATTTCATGTGCATGTCGATGCATATTCTATCGCATTAGGAGAAGTGTTAGCACAACTAGGAATAGGAGACATCGACCACCCATTAACCTTCGCTAGAAGGACGCTATACATAGCTGAGATTAATTACACCACCACTGAGAGGGAAGGTTTAACCATGGTGTATGCGCTACATAAGTTTCACCACTACTTGTTGGGTGGGAGAATATGCAGATGGCTTTTGCTATTTCAGGAATATGACTTTGAGATCGTGGTAAAACCAGGAAGGATGAACAAAGGTCCTGACCACTTGTCAAGGTTGGAACATGGAAATGAAACTACTAGTTTGGAGGATACACTACCGAATGCACAACTGCTGGCCATCAGGAAGGTTGATGATCACTTCACAGAGATAGTACAATTCCTATCAATATGAATGGCACCTAATGACTATACGGTTATTTAGAAGAAATAGTTGGTAGTGCACACTGCAGATTTTTCACTTATAGCTGGACAACTATACAAGATGGGACCTGATGAGATATTGAGGAGGTGTGTTATGAAAGCAGAACGACCATTGATCCTCGCTGAAGCTCATGAAGGCATCATAGTAGGACACTGCGTAGGGAAAGAAACAACGTAGAATGTTCTTAGAGCTAGCCTCTGGTGGCCTACTTTACACAGAGATGCTAAGGATTATTACAGAGCCTGCGATGTATGCTAAAGAGTTGGAAAACCATCTAGAAGAGATGAAATGTCGTTAGAACCCCAACTAACCTTACAAGACTATGAGAAATGAGCCATTGGCTTTGTGGGACCTATAAACCCACCAGGAAAGAGCACATGAGATAGATACACAATCACTGCGACAAAGTACTTGACCAGATGGGCTGAAGCAAGAGCATTCAAGGACTGTAGTGCAACTATAGTTGCACACTTCATATTTTATGATATCATAACTAGGTTTGGATGCCCAAAGACCCTTATGAGCGATCAAGGCACACATTTTATGAACAAGACCATTGAAGCCTTGACCCAAGAATTTGAACTTCACCATTAGAAGAGCACACCATATCATCCATAAGAAAATGGAATAGTTGAATCATTCAATAAGATATTGGAGACAACGTTGATGAAGATATGTAGTGTGAACAGGGATGACTGGGATTTAAGAGTGCCAACAATGTTATGGGCCTATAGAACCACTTGCAAGAAGCTGACCATGTAGACTCCCTTTAAGTTGGTTTATGGCCTAGAAGCAGTTGTACCCATGGAATATTTGGTTCCTAGTCTGATAATTGCAGCCTTTATAGATATGGATGACACTAGTGTTGTTCAAGAGAGGCTCGTGTAGTTGGTTGAACTTGAAGAAGACATATTTATTGTAGGATTCCATCAACAAGTTCAGAAAGAAAGATAAAAGGCCTACCATGACAGACATATCAAGAATAAAACCTTCAAGCAAGGAGATCTGGTATTGGTATATGACAGTAAGTTCATGAAGCACCCAGGGAAGTTCATAATGCATTGGCTTGGGCCGTATCAGGTTGTCTATATTATGAAAGGAGGAGCTGTGCAGTTGAAGACTTTGAATGGAGAATGGAAGGAAGGGTTGGTGAACAGGAGCCGATTGAAATTATATTATGACAACCCGTTGCCTCACAGCTCCCAGTAAAAGCATGAGGAAAAGGGTCTAGGTAGTAGGTGTAGTTGAAACTGGGTACCAGACACAGAAAATATAGTCTTCACAAGGAAGGAAGGGAGGCATATATCTAAAAGCACAGGCTACCCTGAGTAGCCTGAAATCGAAGTAAAACAGAAGAATCAGATTTGAAGTGCCTCAGGACGAGTCACAGGTGAGTGTTGGGGGCCTGTTGGCCCTTGGGTATGGAAGTAAGCGAATATTAAGGAATAAAATAAGGAATGCAATCTGCGCGGAAGACACAATGACTGATACTAGGTCGAAGTGAGCAAAAGAGTATAAAAGAGGGTGCGAAGTAAGAGAAAGAAGGTTGTTGTACGAGAGTATCGAGGATGAAAGATTAGAAAGGAAGACAGATCATGGACAACTCAGCAAGCAGAGAAAGCCACTGTTGGATGCTTTCGATCACCGCGTGAGAAGGAAGGAAAGACAGGTTGGCAAAGCCCTGAAAATACGGGTCAAGTTGACCTAGGGTTTTGGACACCTAGGGTTTTGGTATCTAGGGTTTTTGACACTTAGGTCTCGACCTAAGGATGTCAGTGAGCGATTGTAATGTATAAATAAAGGTCTAAAGGACCTGGGATGGGTTGGTGCTAGGTTGGTTGAGAGTTATTGCAGTTGTATGATCGAGTGAGTACTATTGTGTGAGAGAGAAGTGTTGAGTGCGGGAGTCTTATGGTATTGTAAGATCTTCATTTGGGTTCAAAGATCGACCTTGCAGCTGAGTGCGTAGGGAGGGGGAGAAAGAGAGGAGAAGAGAGAAGATATGCTAGCTAAGAGTGTAGACACAAATTGTATGCTTTCATCTTAATATATTATAAAGAACAGTTCTGTGGACATATCCCTAGAGAGAGGGTGAACCACGTATATCTTGTATTATGAGTGGTTGATGTTGTGTTCTCTGTCATTTGATATGATGCTATTGTGATATTTTGTTAGATCTGAAGTATAACTTGCGTAGTAGGTTTAAGGAAGACAAAGAATACTAGGTTTTTGTGTGTTGTTGCTTTGAATCCACTTTTCATTCCTTCTAGTTGTAGACACCTGTGTCCTGCAACCCCCTATAGCTACTTCGGGTGAGACTGCATCTGTTTTGCAGGTGTTTCTGAAAGGGATAGTAGTTAGGGCTTGTTGGTTCTCTCTTGAGTATTGAACCCTAGGTCTTCCTCTTGTGCCAACAACATCGAATGTAGGGTCGTTTGTGAGTTTATCCTTCTTCTCCTCAAGATAGTTAGTTATTTAAATTGAATAGGTTACAATATCTTTGTTTTGAGTTCTCTTTGAAATTTGATTTCTTTATGGTTATAGATTTTCTATAGTAATCCCACCAATGTAGGGGTTTCCCCCTTGAGAGTAGTAAGAAGATCAAGGTTTTTCACCTTATATACAGTATGGTCCTTTTGAGGTAGTGGAAAAAGTGGGAGATAATGCCTACTAACTCAGTATACCCCCATACATTCACATTTACTCAGTAGTGAATGTGGAGAATCTCAAACTCTATGATCCTTCCATGTTGGATTAGGAGGAGGAGCATGTCCTACCTTCCATAGAGGAATTAGTGCCATATGATTAGGTAAAGTTGGCAAAGGACACAATTTTGTAGAAGAGTTCTATAACTATAAGATAGGGGCAACATGAATTTTGGCAAACTAGTTTGAAAGGACAAATTCCAGGCAAAACAAAGTGGTACTCTAGGGAGAAGGTAGAGGAAAAAATTTCTCACCTCATTCAATAAATATTTTGGGGACCAAAATACTCCCTAAATGGGGAGGTATTATTCAAATTGGATCATTATATTATTTTTCATGTATTTCAATACTTTCTAGGTAGAAAAATTGGAGGAATTGTCTTGTAGGGACATTTTGGCAGCTTGTCCAAATTTAAAAATTTGGGTCCAAAAAACCGTCTGAAATATTCCGAAGCCATTTTGAGGTATCAAAAGACACTTTTTTATGCTCTAAACCTTACTATTGATAAATATTGTATATTCTACACACCGATACCTTTCCAATGATGCATGAATATCCTCAATCAGAGTTCATATGCAAATGTTATGCCTCTAACAAGTTGACCTACTATATTGATCACCATGATGCGAATGGATGCCACATAAACATCCATTACTTAGACATGTGGGGATAGCCACTTAGTGTATTTTCCAAGAAAATTCTAGAAGGTACAAAACCTTATCATAGTTGAGGGTTTAGGAAGTCAAAACCCTAGCCCTAGATGGGTATCGGGCTATGTTAAATGTCTAAATGTTAGGAGGAGAATGGGTTCCATTATATGTTATTGTATTTTGTTCCATAGCAGAGCAACACAACTGGGAATGTAAAATTAGAGAGAATAATAGAGGGGGTTAATGTTATGTATTAGCTTAAAAGGCCACAGGTCTTAGGTAACTCCATAGAGAGTGCCTTTTCCTTTGTACTTGCATTATTTCTCCTTTGTACTTGTGTTATTTTGTGGATGGTGTGTGATTGTATTTTACTATTCTATATTTTCCATATTTTATCTATTTCATGCACAAGCATGAAACTAATAACTAAATATTCTATTATCTAAAGGAATTTAACCTTCATAGTGTAGATTTTAGTTTTATTTATTAGATCTGTTGTGACGAACTATTCCATTGGAATATCCATGACAATTTACAAATCATGGATATTAAGGCATGTTACAAGGTTGTAGTGTCAAACAATTCCATTATTGATATGTTTTCCAGATTACAAAAACCATCATCTATCTTTACTAGATAGATCCATCATCTCACCTACATCATATGCATATAGTTACCCATGATATATTGTTATCAAAATTCTAGTCATAAATTTAAATATGTAACTTATAGAAAACACAATTTGCAATTATGAGATCCCTCTCACAATGTTTGGCCCTTCCAACAACATTCAACAATCTTCATTTTGGAGTTACACTCATTGCCATATCCAAGACAATTCTACCTTCACTTTGAAATTTCATTCAACCAAACAAACTACGAGTATTCATGCATATAATCCTTTCATTGCAACATTTACAATAACATATAATATGATCTTAGAACAATAAAATTTTAATAATTCAATCACTTTAAGCTATTAATCATATTAAATGCGATGAAATATCATTCACTATATATGCACTAGCAACAAAAATAAGCAACATGGAACACAATTAAATATTTATGCAAGCAAACAAACCTACCAATAATCATGGGTACACAATCACACTCTTCACTAGTTTCATATTTCAGAACTCATTATTAGTTATATTTATTTTCTCTTGTGGGGTGCTTCCCTCCCCTTACCACTTCTATTATGATGTGAGGGGTCAATAAATTTGTATTTATGTTTACTAATTCATACCTCTCCTTTCATTGCTCAACAACTCTTCAAGATTACTGGGAGGTCTTACCTTTCACTGCTCCATAGTCCCTTAGGAAACCCCTCCATGACATTCAATTATACAGATGCATTTTTGATACAAGCATGCATCTACTCAATGCATCAAAAATCATAAATGTAGTATCACCATTTGCAAGATTACATAGTTTATTGTACACATTACTGAATGCATACTCACATTGAGTAAAAAATACTATAATTCAAACTCATGTGTTTTATCAAGATAAGTTGGATAACTTAGGCAATTCCTCAACACATAATCTAGCCACGCCCCCATTACTTTTTTGACCATATGGACACTTTCCTCTTCAACCCAAACACAAAATTAGTATTAAACCCCATTAGTGGTATTCAGTGTTGGCAAAAAGGTTAGTGTAGGACACCGATTACAAGCAATGAGATAATTGGATACTTGTGCAATGATATAGCCTTCTCCAATTCCAACACACTATGTTATTACACAAGATTATCTCACATGGTATACAAATTCATAACATGGGTATAAATACTTACTCTGGTTATTACCTCTTAACCAACTTAATCATGCCATACTTGTTGGATTACTGAGAGTGGGGTTGGATCAGTAATAGAACAATCTAATCCTTTTTAACCATATAATGAAAATGTTATATCAATGTATAATTATCATCTAATATTTACATAGTAAATAAAAAATGAACAAATGAACAAATGAACGATCATACACATACACAGTACACCAATGTTTTTACATGGAAACCCATAGTGGGAGAAAACCACATAATTATTTTTCTTATATGTATTGAAGAATTACATTCATTGGAAGAACCAACTTCCTTTGTTTTCCAGCTAAAACTGGAAGGAGGCTCTAACCCCCTAGTTTCTCAGGCTACAACCTGAGGGAAGCTCCAAATCCCCAATTCTATGGCTACAACTAGAAGGAGGCTACAACCACCTATGTTCTCCAGCTACAACTAGAAGGTGGCTACAACCACCTGTCCTTGTCCCATCCAACTTCCCTGACGTATAAGTAGAATCATCCAAATCCCTCATCAATTTCATCATCGAAATCTGATTATTAACTCTGTAATAGACTTGGTGTATATGATCACATACCTTGTTGAATTCTGGTTTATTCTAGAGAGAGAATGTGTAGAGCGTTCCCCGCACAAAATATTTGTTGTATGGATTTGAAAATTGTACACAGAATACTACAGACTGTAATCTAACCAACACATTTTGTCTTACTGAATTTTGATTTTTTATGAAGAAGTTATGACGTTTTTACTCGAAACACCTGTTTTAGACTAGTTTCAAGACTAGCCACAAACCCTATTTTCCATGGAGTGTAACTCCAAAAATACAATGACCCACAAGTTGCAATTCATACCACAACTAATTGGATATGTTTCCTTAATGGCCTCCCAATTTCATGGTCTGAATCATTCTAGAAAAACGTTATTGTGAAAATGGTGAGATGAACTGTAAATAACATACCTTAGAAAGCATCATCAAAATAATTTATCCTCCCTTGAATTTCGGCCTTCTTTACTTCACCTTCCCTCTGAAATTTGGCTTAGATATCCTTTGGTTACCTCAGTCACCTGTAGATATTCAATATGCTCAAGTGTTATTAAAATGAAAGAACCTTGCCTCTTATTTATACTCTCCAAGTAGCTTCCTTAGAAGCATCTTCTAGGCCACTTTGTCCACATAGTCACCTATGTCCAACTTTGCCAATTTGCCACTTGTCCATGTATCCAATAGCCACTTGACCACTTAACCCATTTTTCTCATTTTAGGGTTAACCTTCTTATAACTACTTTCCATACTTAGAAAGTTCTCCATTTACTTTATTATTTAAATAATCCTCTTTAATTTTGTCACTTCACTTTATTATTTAAATAATACTCTTTGACTTTGTCACTTCACTTTATTATTTAAATAATCCTCTTTGAATGTGTCACTTCACTTTATTATTTAAATAATTTCTTCTTTGCAAGAACTTTGACTTCTTTGAACTTTTGGGGCTTCAAGTCAATCATATGAGGGTCCTTCAACTTCGTAAGGCCATAACTCTCAAACCGTGAGGAGTTATGTGACATTCCACATACCACCAAAAATGACATGACATGTACTATCCATCTAGAATAGTCTTACCTACAAATACATAAAAACTCATACCATTATACATAAAAAAAAAACTTGGGTCCATTACCCAAACCTTTGTGCTACCAGAATTCACTATCAGAATTTCTTCAAGGGTTGACATCAATGACAAACAATCCAATTAATCAACAATCTCCCCCTTTGGCATTGATGGCAACACTTTGATGTAATATTGGAATCATATCACTCATGCTCCCTCTGGAACCATTCTTGCATCTCTGTGACCAACACTCCCCCTGGAACCATGTCTCCGTCCTCTCCATCTAATAAATCTCTCCCCCTTTGTCATCAATGGCAAAGGTATATTTCCATTCGGGGATGCTCCCCCTAACTGACTCGTCTGATCTCCCAACCTGAAATGTCCTCTTTATGGTGCTTCCTTGTGTACATATAAGACATATACTATAATCATTCAAAAGCATTCTTTTTGGAGTATAAATAACATTGATTCTCTGGCGAAGATACTCAAAGGCTTCCCGTAGAAGCAGTTTTGTAAATATGTATGCCACTTGTTATTTTGTGTGCACATATTCAACTCTAATGTTATTTTTTGCAACCTGTTCCCATAGAAAGTGATACTTGATTGGAATGTGCTTCATTTTGGAGTGCATCACTGGGTTCTTTGAGATACTAATGGTGCTTGTATCATTACAATAGATTGGAATGGGATCATCATACTCAACATGTATATCTGTCAGAGTTTGTTTCATCCATAGAACCTATGTACAACATGTTGTTGCCGCAATATACTTTGCCTCAACTATAGATAAAGATACTGATGATTGTTTCTTGCTTATCCATGATACTAAACACTCACCCAAGTAGAACGTTTCTCCATTGGTGCTTCGTCGGTCATCAATGAAACCTTCCCAATCTACATCTGTGTAGGAAATAAGTGATATATCCTTTCCTTTTGGATACCATAATCCAAACTCTTATGTTCCTTTCAGATATCTGCAAATCCTCTTCACTGCTAATACATGTGATTCCTTTGGTGCTGCTTGAAATCATGCCACCTGTCCAACTTCCTGCATTACATCTGATTTGGATGTTGTCACATATAGTAGGCTACCAATCATTGACCTGTATTTCCTCTGAATTTGTAGACTTTGAATCATCATCTTTTCTCAACTTGCAACTAGTTTGCATGGGAGTGATAACTGGTTTGCAATCTTCCATTCCAAACCTCTTTAGAATTTCTATGATATACTTGGATTGAGAAATAAAAATTCCTTGGTTTCTTTGACGTATTTGAAGACCCAAAAAGAAGGATAGTTCTCCAAGTAATGACATTTCAAATTCATTCTGCATGTTCTTTGCAAATTTCTGGCTTAACCTGTCATCAATACTTACAAATATATTATCATCAACATAAAATTCAATTAATAAAATACTATCTTGAGTTACCTTGATGCAGAGGTTGCTGTCTGCACTTCCTTTTCCGAACCCTGTCTATTGTATATATTTATCTAGTATAGAGTACCATGCTCTAGGAGCCTATTTTAGACCATACAAGGCCTTCTTTAATTTACACACATAATCTGCATTCTCTGACAACTAAAATCCTTCTAGTTGTTCAATGTAGACTTCTTCTTCAAGTTCCCCATTTAGAAAAGCTGATTTTACGTCCATCTGATACACTTTAATATTTTTGGAGCATGCATAAGCTAAAAGCAATCAGAATGCTTCCATTCTAGAAACTGGGGAAAATGTCTCTTCAAATTCGATTCCTTCAACCTGTGCATATCCTTTACATACCAATCTATCTTTGTTCCTTGTAACCTGTCCATCTTCATTCAATTTATTCCTATATAACCACTTTGTGCCGATCACATTCTTATCCTTTGGTCTTGGAACCAATTCCCATGTGTCATTTTTCTCTATTTGATCCAATTCTTCATCCATGGCCTTATTTCAAAATTCATCCTTGCTAGCCTCTTCCAAATAGGTTGGTTCAATCGTTTATGAGAATTCTAGGTGCATTTGTTCTGGTGAACATATTCTTCTTCTAGTCTCAACTCCTGCATCTTTGTTTCTGATAATATGATCTGAAGGATGATTCTTCTGTACTCGTCTACTAGGTGTCTTTGGAGGCACTTGCTGAACTTTCGCTTCTGATTCTGTCGGATCCTCTTCATCTCCCCCTTCTACTTCTTTTTCATCTTTTGATTCTTCTTCATAAATTTGTTCCATTGATTCATTTTCTTCTTCCTTTAATTCTTGTCTACTTGTTTCATCAATTGTTACATTGATGCTTTCCACAACTTTTTTCAATCTCAGGTTGTAACACTTGTATGATTTCCTTGTACTTGAGTAACCAACAAGTAATCCTTTGTCCACACAAGAGTCAAACTTTCCCATCCTTCCATCTTCTCTTTTGATGTAGCATTTTCTTCCAAAAACTATGAAGTGATTCACATTTGATGGTCTTCCTTTCCATAGCTCGTAGGGAGTTTTGTCAGTGTTGTTTCTGATCATTACTTTGTTTTGAATGTGAAATGATGTATGCATTTCCTATGTCCAAAATATATCTTTCAATTTGGAATCCATTAGCATTGTTCGAGCCATTTCCTATACTGTACTATCCTGTTCTTTCTTTCAACAACATTCTGTTGAGGTGTCCTAGCAATAGAGAATTGCGTTTTTATTCCATGCCTACTACAGTAGTCCATAAATTCCTTTGAAGTGAACTCTCATCCATTATCATATCTCAAGCATTTGATTTTTGAATCCATTTCATTTTCAACCATTTCCTTGTAGACCTTGAAGTTTTCAAAATCTTCTGACTTATTCCTGAGAAAGCAAACTACAATCATTCTTGTATAATCATAAACTAATAACATAAAGTATTTCTCACCTTTTAAACCCTTTGTTGTATTTGGTCCAACTAGATCAATATGCACAATTTCTAGTGGTCTTGTCGTTGAATATTCTTTTGATTTAACATGGTCTTTGTTTGCTTTCCTTGTTGACAATGCTTGCATAAAGTGTTGGCTAGTTTCGTGATCTGGGGAATTTCTCTAACTGCTTCCCTTTTGTTGAATTTGACAAGGTTATAAAAATATATGTGACCCATTCTTCTATGCCATAGCCAACTTTCATCTTCCTTTCCTAGGCAACACCTTTCATTTCCAATTTCACTTAATACATATATGTTGCATGAAGTTCTCACAGCTGTTGCAATCAATTTTCCTGAACCTTAATTTGTTATCTCACACTTTTGTGAATTGAAAGTAACTTTATGACCTTGTTCGCACATTTGAATCACACTTAGAATATTATGTTTCATATATTCTACTAGTAGAACATTTTCTTCCTTGGTATTCTTGTTCTCAATTCTGACTGTGCCTTTTCCAATGATTTTAGATGAATCATCATTTCCTAAGGATAATGATCCATCTCTTTCCTTTCTTAATGTAAGAAATCTGTCTCTATTACTTATCATGTGTTTTGAACAACCATTGTCAACATACCAACCACGTTTCTTCTTCTTAGCTTGAAGAGAGAGTGTGCATTCTTCATTGCTATATTGATTTTTCTTTCTTATCCATGTCCTTTTCTGAGGTTCCTGTCTATGACTGTTGTTGTTCTGTTGTGGTTCTGTAGGAGGGACTGCCATTTTGCAATCTTTAGCCATGTGTCCAAAGTTGTTACATTTGTAGCATTCCACTTCAGTGCTTAAAGATTCAAACCTGTTGTAACTTCTTCTCTATGTTTCACTAGGCCTTCTTGGATAACCCTTTTATGTATGAATTTCAAAGTTGTTTATGTTCTTTCTTTTAGCTCTACAATTCACAACTTTATGTAAAAAATTATTACATGCATAACATAAACCAAAAAATATAGTTTGATACCTGGGAGTTGAAGATATTATGAAAATAGGTACTCTTATGAATCCTTGTTCTTCCCAAGGTCTATATGTTTCCGTCGGTCGTTGATTCTGAAATATGAATATTTTTGGTGGAGGAGTGTCCATGTAATTTTCTTTGTAGACCTTCCTATCCCCTTTGAATTTTTCTGCAGATCTTTTTGGATATGTTTCTTGTTCTGTTGTTTTGGAGCTTGATCCCTTTTTTGTCTAATTGTATCCAAGTCCAGACTTGTCATGATGAGGTTTTTGACTGCTGATAATGTCATTCAAAAATTTTGAGTTGTTCAACATATTATTCTTTTGAAGATCCTTTCTTAATGTGACAATTTCTTCTTCCAAATTTCCAATGATCTTGTCTCTTCCTTCTAGCTGTTCTTTGAGTGCTTCTTCAATTATTTTATCTTCTTCAATTTGAACCTTCAAATTTGTGATCATTTGTTCTAGTTCATGAGTGTCTTCTATCTTGTCTAGTTCTACTTGTGGTTTATTTTTTTTCTTCTTTTCTCTTCTGATAACTTCTATGGCATACAACAATTCTTCTCGATAGTCAATTTCTTCCTCTTCATATTCTTCTTTGGAGTCTTCTTTATCAGAGTTTTCTACTGCCATGAATAAAACTTTTTCTGTCTCACTATCACTGACTTCATATTCATCTGATGATGATATGTCTTCTTTGGTGCATAAAATTTTCTTGAAAACTTTCTTTGTGGTTCTTTTGCCTTTATATGTTTGTTTTCTATTTGAGTAACCTTCATCATTTTTCTTTTTGTTATGAGGAAATTTGTTAGCAAAATGACCAATACCATCACAATTAAAACAAATCAAAGGAATCTTACCTCTATACCCGTCGTTGGTTTTCTTGTTCAATCTTCTGACACAGTTGGCTGCTTCTTCATCATCTTCCAAGACATCACTGTTGCTTCTATGCTCTTTTTCTTTTTTCTTTCCCGTTTGCTTTGACCTTTTGGATGCTTTGAAGGTTGCTTCTTTTATATCTGAATTTTCCTATTCAGTTCTCATTTCATATGCTATGAAGATTCCATGTAGTTAGTCCATGCTTATTGAGTTTAAATCTTCTCTTTCTTCTAGTGTTGATATATTAGGGTCAAATCTCATAGGAAGAGATCTTAGTACCTTTTGAACAATTACATATTCTTTAATTTCTTCTCCCAATCCCAAGATTGCATTTACTATTTCATCAACTCATAAATAGTAAGCTGCAATGTTCTCATATTCCTTCATCTTTAGTTGTTCGAACTGACCTCTGTAAGTTTGAAGCTTTTCTTCTTTGAATTTTGAATCTCCTTCATAAATATTTCGAATTTTGTCCCAAATCTCTTTAGTGGATTTACAATGTGCAACTTTGGTGAATACCGATTCTCCAAGACCATTCAGAAGTGCATTTGTGGATTTGGAATTATTCTGACCGAGTTTCATTGCTTTGTCATTTGTCGATAGAATTATTGGTGTTATGTATCCATCTACAATTGATTGCCAAATTTGAAATCCTTGTGCATGTATATATGTCTTCATCCTTATGCTCCAAAATGCATACTTTTGTCCATCAAACTGTGGTATTCCATTTTTATAAATGTTGTTTCTCTCCATGATCTACCTTTCAGTGGTTAAACTGATTTTTGAAGGAACTTGCTCTGATTCCAATTGTTGGAATACTGAGAGGAGGATGAATCAGTAATAGAGCAATCTAATCCCTTTTAACCATATAATCAAAGTGTTATATCAATGTAGCATTATCATCCAATATTTACAGAGTAAATAAACAATGAACAAATGAACAATCATACACATACACAGTACACCAGTGTTTTTACGTGGAAACCCAAAGCGGGAGAAAACCATGGAATGAGTTTTCTTATATGTCTTGAAGAATTACATTCATTGGAAGCACCAACTTCCTTTGTTTTCCAACTGCAACTGGAAGGAGGCTCCAACCCCCTAGTTTCTCAGGCTACAACCTGAGGGAAGCTCCAACTCCCCAATTCTATGGCTA
>ML829125.1:54353-107648 GCA_009831015.1 Picea engelmannii | reverse complement strand
TTGTGAACCAGTCTAGAAATTGACCAAACATCAACACTATAAAGAGGAAATTACAGATCTTGGATCAAAGATAGATGGCTATAGGTGAGCATAGAATTAGTTGGGAAAGTTAGGAAACCATCACCCACTATGCATTCATTTATCTTTTGATGTTTAAGAGCCAAGTATTTTTCTTGTAGGGAAATCTCAAAAAGTATACAATAGATTGGACTCTTTCTACCCACACTAAAGAGCACTAGAGGGAAGAATATCCCAAAGGGACTATTGAGTAAAGAAAGGGAAGATCTTCCTTGTTTTGTGTGGGGTAGTGGAAGAGAGTGTCATAGTTGTTTGATGGTAGCTAGATGAGATGCCTAGAGTGCTCTATAATGAGAAGATCGGTTGATCATGAGATCAATGGGGTTGGGTTGAGAGATATAAAATCATATTGTTTGTTTCCTTCATCGTGGTGGCCTCGTATCCTAGCTTGGGGGTGGTATCTACATTGGATACCTACAGTTGGGTGGAAAATATCTCGTACACAACCAACTTTTCTTAAAATATAAGCACATTGTCATTGTTTATGAATATGGAAAACTAATGTTATTTATTTATTATGGAAATATATGTATTTTACACGTTGTGCATGATTATGCTTGAATATAGTCATGGAAATTAGTTGTCATGAATTTATGTCGATCCATGTTGGTTTAATTCCATGAGATTTTAATTATTGAACATGTTCATGCATTTGATTTAATTTTGGCCTTCCTGGGAGGCTTACCTAGTTGGTACTATGGGGAGTACAGGAATTTGAAAGCCCTATGTCATCGCTACTCGTCCTGTGTTTGGGAGTACCTATGTAGGTTTTGAGGAAGCCATGAAATTATTCAAGACCATGATGGTTGGATTAAGAAAATTTGGGCATTTGGAGGGTCTCAAGACAGATCTACATGAACTAGGCATGTACAGTTTCAACCCTATGTGAAAAAAAATGCCCAAAATTATTTAATTTGTAAAAATGTCATGGTGAAAGACAATGGTAAATGATGGGAACCTATTTGGCCTGAGGAGAAATTTATGGATTCTCTTGAGCACATAGAGACTTAAAAATTATATGGGCTTAAAACGAAAATTGGTTTTCAATATTTCTTCAAACTAACGGCAACAAAATTATGAAAAACCCAGTGTTATTTAGGTGAAAAAACCTCGAGTAATGCTCCTCGAACACAAAACTTGATGCCTCCAATGGTGATACCCACAATGGCATCATAATGGTGTAGGGATGTGTTGAGGCCTCAACACCTTCAACAATATAGATAGCTTGGGGCCCCTCCTAAAATTCTTCCAACTAAGATCCTTTGATTGTTGCACCCATTAATCAGGTTCTTTTGATTTTAAATGGTTAATCATTTCCTTTTGACTAGATGATTGATATTTGATTTCCTGTTGATTTTTATTTATGTCATGTTGTGGTCTTGATTGAGTATGATAATAATCTTGGCGAGTGTGTTTGTGTCGCTATCATCTTTCATTATGCTTATCATATTCACACGTATGTTTTGTGCCTTTTGATTCTATGACTAATACTGACCATGAAAGTGCCTTTTATTTTTATATGGGTTGATTATGGCATCTGCAAGACATAGGTTGACTCTAAATTATATCTTAGAAAAAAAATGCCCCCCCTATAACATACTTAGTATCAAGTACTCCAAACATCAGTTGGTTGTTTTCATATGATAATATTTCTCCGACATTGATGGATAACCTCAATTCCAACAGATATTTTGAGAGTCTATATAACACAGATATCATAGGAATTGACGGAACTGAATTCAGATGAAGCATTAGAGAGAATTCCACTAACAGAATCGAAATATGAGGCTGAGAAGTGCTAAAATTATTACCGAGAGATTTTTCATCAAATGAACTTCATTAACCATGAATGTGCTTAAATACTTGAATGAAGTTGTAAGTTTTCTTACTAGAAACCTCTCCCTGTTCTCTTTGCATCGCAAAAATCGATGTCTCAATCGAACACAGTATGAGCAAGTTATGGAATTTTGAAGTTAGGCTATTGTTGTGTCAGTGTCATCACCTTCCCTTAATTTCTTTATTCCTTCTCTTAAGCTTTTGTTCTCAGTAAAGAAATTAGGCCCCCTTTGAGAAATGTTCTTTGGGTATAAAAATGATTAAGTTAAAATAATTTTTCATTCCCTTCCAACTTGATCATTTTTTCAAAAGTTGAAGACCTCACTTGTTCATCGATATACCGGCCAGAAATCCTCTTAGCTCGCCGATACAACCTTTATTGGCGAGAAATCCATTTCTTGGTCGACACTATGGAATTTCTCTAGCTTTCTTGAACACTTACAAAAATTTCACCTTTTCCCTTCTCTCTAATTTTCTCTTCCACATCGATGTTTCGGCCAAGAATCCCCATTATGGGTCGACACACCATGGAACTATTTATCGTGTTTTTGCCATAAATTTTGAATCCAACCTTTTTTTCACATGATCCTTATACTGTTGGAAAGGTATCATCGATATCTACAACTTCCCAGTTATAAGACTCAAGAGATTTGTCACCATTCATCCCATATTTTCAATTTTTCATACTGGCATACTATCATCAGCCGATGAACCTAATAACACAACATTTTAGTGGGGATCTTTGAGAAATCATCATCAAAGGTACCAGAGACCAAACTCGGGGAAGTATATCCGAACTACTCACTCAATTTCCAATTAATTTCCTCGTGTTTAAATACATTTTTAAATTATATTTTGAATTTTTGTACTTGCAACTCATGTATTTGGTGGTGAATGATAGTCAGGTACCGGTATTGGAAGAAGATCATACACATGAATCTGATTATGTAATGTTCCCAAGCCAATTTTTTCGCTTGGGAACACTAACTAACCACTGAATTCACTATTTGATTGTCTTTATGTGTAGGTTGGCCTCTCAAGTTTCGGCCTTAGGGTTATATTCAGTTATTCAACATAGATTATGAAGATGTACTCAAAATAATGCAAGATCTAATCAACACACAAGATATGGAACTCCACAAGCATAGATCTAACCTTTAATATTATGAAAGCATGAACCTGATACAATATAGAAGAAGATCTGGAATAACATCAGATGGCTCCGAGATAGAAGATATGATCTGCTAAAAAATGCTCCTGACAATACAAAATAGGCCTCCAAAGGTTGAATATATGATAAATACCCAAATACAAGAAGATTTAGGGTTTTGTCCAACCCCCTAGCTGTTGGCATGTCCTGTTGGATGGATGGGAGGGCCAAGGTTTCGGCCCAGCTAAGGGAGACATCCAAATGATGCCAAACTTCATCAAAATATAGATCAGGACAAGGGAAACCCTTCCCTGAAGTATGAAGTCCAAATGCCATGTCTTCCTCCTCCAACTGCCAAAACCCTAATCAAGGTTGCGCCCTCCTGAAACCCTAAAGTGCCCAATAATTTGGCCCTGATGAAGGAAGCCTCCAAAACTCCTAAAACTCTCTAGGATGATAGATTGGGCTGCCACAAATCACTGGGAGAAGTTTCACAATCAGATCTGAGGTATAACCCCTGGATTTGACAATATCTGAATCACCAATACGCCCTCCTTCTCTCAAAACCGTCCCAAACCTATAGATAATAATATGGCCAAAGTAACTCCTCCAAAATGCCTCCAAACTGATGAGCAAGGTCCTACAAGAAAAACCCAAGTGTTATAATGTCTCTAAGCCCTGCCACAATGTTGGAACAAACTTATCTTCATGCAATGGTGCGCCCCTGCTGGAAAACCCTCAATGGTACGACCCTGCTTCCCTCTTGAATTGATAATGGAACCTGTGATGAGTGTAGAATGGTGTGGGTGGAGTATTGCATCCTCGAGACCAAGCTTGGAACAAGGTGAGTGAAATATTTCACCACTGAGTTGTTCTCTTGGGTTTGTAATCTCAAAACCCTCAAAATTCTGTGTTGAAGAGCTCAACAAGAAAATACCAAAATATCCAAGATGAATGAAAGGTGAGTCCTAGCCTTTCCTTTATACTTCCATTCTATTTCCCTGTTGAGTTAGTTTAACCCCTAGGTTCAACTCCTAACTCAAAATCCAACGTTCTAATTCTTCATTGAGTTACCTTTTGTCCTTTTTCCCTTTTTCCCAGTCAACTTCAGAATATAACATTGAGTTAGATGACTTTTCCCCAAGCTGCATGAGACTATGGTCTAGTGGGGATGGCTAGACCACTACGTCTTCTCAAACCTCTTCATCAAGAGGTGGGGTACATTACAGTCTACCCTACTGGAAATTACTTTCCCACAAGCAATTATGAACGTGTCTCTCGTATCACCTGTTCATTCTCCCATGTGGCATCTTCAGTAGGTAGATCCTTCCACTTGACTAAGTATTCTTGGATGCTCCTCCTATGGAGTTTCTTCTCTAGTACCTCCAATATCTCCTCTAGTACTAGCACTAATTTCCCCTCTTCATCTAGAGGTGGCAACACCTCAAGGGGAGTGATGTGTTGGCCGATGTCCCTCTTCAAGCATGATACATGGAAAAAATTGTGGATCCTGCTACCCTGTGGGAGCTCTAGCTCATATGCCACGGCCCCTACCCTTTTTTTGATCATGTAGGGCCCAAAGAAGTGAGTTTGGAGTTTTTCTGCTCCACTTCTTTTGATAGAATCCCGTCTGTACTGTTGGAGCCTTAGGTAGACTAGGTCACCAACCTCAAAAGTACACTCTACCCTGTGTTTGTCTGCTTGGACCTTTTGTTGATTTTGTGCCCTCTGTAAGTGATCCTTCAACTCCTTGATGATGTCCCGACTCTGTTGTACCCAATCCTGTACCATTGGGGCTCTGCTGTCACCAAAAGCAATCTCCACAAAAGAGAGTGGGTCATAGTTGTACAACGCCATGAATGGGGTCATGCCTATGGACATGTGATGGGTGGTGTTGTAATAGTATTCCCCCAAGTGTAGCCATCCAACCCATGCCTTCTTCTACCCTGCTACATAATTCCTGAGATAGCCCTATACCCATTTGTTTAATATTTCGGTCTGCCCATCAGCCTGAGGATGATAACTAGTGCTAGGGATCAAAGTTGTACCAACCAGCCTGAATAGCTCCTACTAGAATGTACTCATGAATCGATTGTCCCTGTCACTGACAATGGTTTTAGGTAGACCATGTAGTCTGAAGACCTCTCTGAAAAATAATTCGGCCACCTATGTTGCACTGAAGTCTATAGCAATGGAGAAGAAGTGTGCAAATTTCGTCAACTTGTCCACCACTACGAAAATACAATCCTTTCCTTGCGCCCTTAGTAACCCTGTGAGGAAATCCATGGAGATGATCTCCCATTTGTGCTCTAGGATGGGTAAGGGTTGTAGTAGTCCCGGTGGGGGAGTGTGCTCATCCTTATTCTCTTGAAAAGTACTACACTCCTTGACATGATTCATCACATCCTCTTTGAGGGCCTTCCATGAGAACCTCTCACTCACTTGCCTATATGTCTTGCCAATCCCTTGGTGCCCTGCCACCAGTGAGTCATGACATGCCTGTAATACCTTGGCCTTGAAGGTCGATTTAGGAATAAAAAATATTTGACCCTTGTAATAGATAATGCCATCAATGCCCTTGAAGTTATCATCCTATATTTTCCCATCCATTACCTGACAAGCGAACTGATTTTTTGAGTATTCCATCACAAGGAGGTCCTTCTAATCAACTGATACATCTGTCATGGAATAGATTGATGACCTCCTGGATAATGCATCTTCCACCATGTTGTTTTTCCCTTTGAAAAATTCAATGTCAAAGTCATAGGCCTGGATCTTGCTGACCCACTTTTTTTGCCTCTCATTTAAGTCCTTCTGCTCCAAAAAGTACTTAAGGTTGTTGTGATCTGATTTCACTACAAATCTAACACCGACCAAGTATTGCTTGAATTTGGCCAAAGCATGCATGATGCCCAACATCTCTTTGTCGTAGATGGTGTAAAGTAACTCAGTTCCCCTGAGTTTTTGTCTCTCATACGCAAGAGGGTATCTATTTTGTATCAGTACGACCCCAATGCCTTCTCCAGAGGCATCACACTCCAAGGTGAAATGTTGGTCGAAATCTGGTAAAGCCAAAACTGGGCATGTGCTCATCACTTTCTTCATCTTTTCAAATGTAAATTGGGCTTCCTCACTCCATTTGAAAGCTCCCTTTTTGGTCAAATCGGTCAAAGGTGCACAAAGTCTTAAGAAACCTTTGAAAAACTTCATGTAATAAGTGCAAATGCCTAGAAGTCCCTTGGCTCTGTAAGGATTTTAGGTGTAGGCCACTCCATTATGGATTGAATCTTCTCTTGATGTACCTGTACTCCTTTAACCCCAATAATGTGTCCTAAGTAAAGGACCTCTGTCATTCCAAATTCACATTTGGACTCCTTGGCATACAATGATTTCTCCTCCATGATAGTCAAGATATGGTCCACATGTTGAAGGTGCTCCTTCCATGTCTTGTTGTAAATCAGCCAGTCATCAAAGAATACAAGGAGATGCTTCCTCAATTTTTTGTTGAAGACATGGTTCATACATGATTGGAATGTGGATGGGGAATTGGTTAAGCCAAATGGAATCACTAAGAACTCATAGTGGTCGTAATGACACCTGAAAGTAGTTTTTGGGATGTCCTCTTCCCTCATTTTGATTTGATGGTAACTTGAGCGTAGGTTAATCTTAGTGAAATAAACATCCCCATGGAGCTCATCCAATAGCTCATCAATCCTTGGGATGGGATACCTGTTTTTTATTGTCTTCTTGTTTAGTGCCCTGAGGTCAATGCACATGCGCATGGTTCCATCCTTCTTCTTGACCAACACCACTAAAAAGGAAAAGGGGCTGGAACTTGGTCTAATGTGCCCCATGTCTAAGAGTTATTTGATTGAATTTTCTATTTCATCCTTATACTTCTTTGGCTGTTTGTAAGGTGTGTTGATGATTGACTTTGATCCTTCCTCCAACTCAATGATATGCTCAAATCCCTTGTCGGGTGGCACACCTTGTGAGATAGGTCCAAACACTTTACTGTGTTTGTTAATGATCTCATGGATCTCTGGTGTGTAGTGAATCTTCCCCTTTTTGTCCACATGTGGCGAAATCTTGCACTTAGCAGCATACACGATTTCTTCTCTCCTGAAAATGGCCTCCATCCTCTTGGTCGCGAGTACCTTGGCTAAGTTACCTGTCATGCCTCTAAGGACTACCTTTCGTCCACTCTCCTCTGTGAAAGACATCTCTTTGGTCTTGTAGTTGGTGGTGATAGGCCCCAACGTACTGAGCCACTGTACTCCAAGGATTATGTTTGTGTCTGGATGGTCCATCACATAAACATCATGTACCAAATCATGCCTATCCAATGTAAGCTTCATGCCTGGAATGTACCTGTTACAAGGCATGGTGCTTCCACCTGCTACCTCCACCTTGAATCCTTCAAATTCAACCATGGGTATATGCCTCCTATGTAGCAATGTTGAGTCAATGAAGTTGTGAGAGGCTCCCCCATCAATCAACACTGACACCTTTTTCCCCTGCAAGACTCCTCTCATTCTGAAGGTGTTGTACTTGGGCACCCCACTGATGGATGCGAAAGTAGCTCTTTCTTCTGTCGTAATGTCATGACATGTAGCCTCCTCCTCTGCAGTTTCGGTGGTGTCTGCCTCTATGTTTTGGATGTGGCCTAAATCCTCATCCTCTTCATTGTCAGATGTCACCTCTATGTAATGCACTTGGCCACGGTCCATGCATTTGTGGGATGGGTTCCATGGCTCCTTGCATGTGTAGCATAGCTTCTTCCTCCTTAGTTCTCTTCTTGTATTCCCATCCATCCTACTTCTTCCCCTATCAAACCCCCTTGGGTCACGCCGTCCTGGGTTCATTGGAGGTCTCTGGTCTCTTCCTCCAGTGTGAGAGGTGGTCTAGGCACAAATTTTGGCTTTGCAGCTGGTCCTACGTCTCTCGTCCTCCATATAACATCCTGTAGGTTAGTAGGCTTAATAACCTTTACCCGACCCTTCAAGGGTTCCATCAACCCCTCAGTGAAGAGCATCATGAGTCTGGTCTGTGACACATCCTAAACCATGACTACTAGCCTCTAGAATTACTCAATGTACACCTTTGGTGCTCTTGTCTTTCTGAGTTGTGTGAGCTCTCGAAAATGTAACTCAGGATCCCCCTGGTCAAACCTGTCAATGAGTCTCTGAGTAAACTCTGTGTATGCCACTATCTGATTATGGCCCAGTGTGGTCAATCCATGATACTACCAATCATGATCTTTTCCATCCAAGTACATGGTGGAAAACTTGATGGTCTCCATCTCCCTCATAGGGTTAAGCTGCAGATAAGTATCTAGTTTATGTACCCACGCCTGTGCAGTCATCTTGGCCGATCCATCAAAATAGGGAATCTCCATCTTCCCATCCATGTGCTCAAAATCATAGTTTCTCATGTGGTTCAGCCTAGGTTTGCTTATGAATTTGAGTTGATAGTACTGATCTAGGGTCATCTACCTCTGAATTGTCATACTCAACTCGTTGTACTCCCTGGTACATTGTGTCATCTACTCAACAAAGTCATCTATGGGTTAACGTTGTGTGGGTTCATCTGTGAACGTGGGAAAGTATGGTCTAGGAGTAGCCCTGCTACCTATCTGTCCATGTGGTGCTCCCCCTCCATGGCTCCCCTCATATTGATGATATGGAATACAATCTGAATGATACATGTTCCCTCCATGAAATCCACTCGTTTACCTGTTGTCATATGCCTCTGGACCTTTTCCTTTGTGACTCATTTCTATTAACATTGTTGTTATCCTTGTCTGGTTTTCATCTACCTTCCTCAAGGTCTCAAATATCTCAGCCTGGCCCCTATGGTTTGTCTCCTGGTTTTCTTGTATGTAGGTGACCAATTTACTTTATGTCTGGTTTATGGACTTATAGAACTTGTGTGCTAAGAATGCCAAGCCCTGTGGCTCAATGTCATCACTTGAACCCTCCATTTCAGCTTCTGTCTCACTTGATTGTTTCTTCTGTTGGCCCATATAAATACCACTGAATTTTTGCATACACTAATCCTCACAGGATGGGAGGATTAGATCTCTGATACCACTGTAATGTTCCCAAACCAATTTTTTTTCACTTGGGAACACTAACTAACCACTGAATTCACTGTTTGATTGTATTTATGTGTAGGTTGGCCTCTCAAGTTTTGAACTTAGGGTTATATTCAGTTATTCAACATAGATTATGAATATGTACTCAAAATAATGCAAGATCTAATCAACACATAAGATATGGAACTCCACAAGCATAGATCTGACCTTTAATATTATGAAAGCATGAACCTGATACAATATAGAAGCAGATCTAGATAACATCAGATGGCTTTGAGATAGAATATATGAGATGCTACAAAATGGTCCCGACAATACAAAATAGGCCTCCAAAGGCTGAATATATGATAAAGACCCAAATACAAGAAGAGCTAGGGTTATGTCCAACCTCCTAGTTGCTAGCTCTTCAGATCAACGGTCCACGATCCGTGGTGATCGGACGACTATCCTTCGTCCTGGAACTTCAGCTTTCAGGCCTTTGGGGGAGTATTGATGCTAAAACTCCCGAAACTAAACTCCCGGAGTGACGTCATTCTTGCGTCACTCAATGACGTGTCATAAGCCGAGTGGATACCACGTGTCACTCAGAATTGTGACTTCCAGTGGCTTGAAATGCTGAGTAAACTTGACACTTGTCCTTGTATGATTGCACCATGTGTCCCTGATAACGTAGACTGCCACCTGTCCTTTCTGACGTGGTCTGTCATGAACTACCTCCTGGATCTGACGGCCCAGATTCATCCTTGATCCAACGGCTAAGATTATTTCACGATTTCGCATATCGCGAGTTCGATAGGTTAGCACACCTCGTTCCTTTGAATTTCCAGTCAGGGAAGAGATGATCTTTCACCATGTGTCCTTCTTGGATCAATGGACCAGATTTCTCCTCGATCCAACAACTCGGATCATTTTTCCATTTTGCGTTTCGCAAGTTAGAAGAATAGAGCACCTCGTGCCTTTGACTTTCGAGTCAGTGACATGAAGATCTTTCGACATGTGTCCTCTGGATCCAACGACCCACGACTGTCCTTGATGGATGGCCAAGATTCCTTCATAGTTTTGGAGATTTGGATGACTCCTGGTCTTATCCGCCTTACAGCTTCACCAGATCTAACGGATGTTGGTCCTTCGTAATTAATCCAGATATGATGGCCTAGATCTTATCGCGATTTCGCATATCATGAGTTGGAAGGTTAGAGAGCTTCCTTCCTTTGACTTTCCAGTCAGGGAAATGCTGAGTTGTAGCCATGTGTCCTGCTCGATGATGGACGGTCCTCTTTTTTTCGGAACTTTGTAAGCCCGCTTCATGTTGAACTTTAAAGATCGTTCAGGTTCTCCTAGATCTGACGACGGTCGGTCACCGTGCTCAGATCTAACGCTTGAGATCTGTCCTCCATTTGCGTGCTCCTCATGTCTGAATTCATATCTGATGGCCATCGAGAATTTGGAATGGGTGATCCAACGATCATTGTTGCTTCTCCTCCCGAGCTTCTCATTCCTGTGTGTTCTTGCCATCAATGACAAACACATTGTTCTTGTGAACATGCCAACACATTTCCGTCAGATCTGGAAATATAAAGCTCAAATACGCCCTTTTAAATTTTTACGGAGTTAATATTTTGGTTTTTGTTTCTTTTTATTTTCGGGTTGTTGCTCTTTTCAATCTATGTATTCTCTTTGCCTCGTTCCCTGTGCGATTTTGGAAAATCATAAATAGATCAAAAAGGCTTTTCATGTCTACGTATGCTCTTTGTTGTGCGCTCTGTGCGATTCAATAAATAAAAAATAGAGGGAAATTTACATTTTACAGGTAAACTAACCAAGATCTAACCCTTATTTTCGTCGAGAAGCGAAATTTTTTTCTTATGTGAAAATATTTTTTTATGAGCATGCTCTCCAAGGTCGTCTTCAAAAACAACACCAACAACACCCTCAATCTTCCTTCTAAATAATATAATATGTTTTGCACTAACTCACTTGGTTAAAAGTTACTTTACATGGTAAGAGGCCTTGAGTTCAAGTCTCTCTTTTGTTACTTTTTTTGAAAAATTTCATGTCTTCATTGTAAAGTTCATTTCACTTAAGTTATAAAAGTGAATCACTATTAAATAACTTTAAACATTTCATTTTAAGTTAATTTTTGCATGCAACTTTCATTTATAAAGTAACTTCATTGTAAAAGTGATTCTCACTTGTTCTATAAAAGTGAGACACTTCATAGGTAACTTATTTAAAAGCGATCTTATAGGCACAATTAAGAGGAGTATCACCACGTGGACCAACTTCTACTTGCCACGGGGCTTTTTGGTTACCGTTTATGCCTTTTTTCAAAATGACATAACTTTCACATCCAAAGTTTGTTTTCTGTGTCATTTTTTTTAAACAGCCTAATTTTTCGAGATCTTCCCATCGAGACCATCAGTTTCAGTTTTTAAATCCAAATTATCTACATATTTAATATGGATTCTTCCAGTGATCTTTTTCTTACCAACACCAACTACTTCCAATGGAAATCCTAAATGGAGGATTTATTAAGAAGTAAAGGATTGTACCAGATTACCATGGGGAAAGAAACATAACCTACTGATAATGAAAATAAATTCAAATGGGAAAATAAGAATGACGAATCATGTGGACTGATTGGAATGTCTGCCTCTCCTGATTTAAGGTTTCACCTTCAAGGAATTTATAACCCTGATGGAAAATCTTGAATCTGTGTTTGGTAAACACAATATTATTCGAGCCCACCAGATAGAAAATTAGATAACGACTTTAAGTCCAACTGATTTTTTTTGCATTGAAGAATATTTATCTAAGTTCAAAACACTTAGAATTTTATGTGAACATTGTCACATAAAGTTGGACCATGAGCGTTGCATATACATTATTCTTGTTAAGCTTGGTAGTGCATATTATGTTTTTGTATCTACCTTTTATGCCACCAAAGAAGCTCTAGGGACTGCTTATAAAAATCCCTCTCTCGAGTCCTTTTGTGATGCTTTGACTAAAAAGCAATACAAGTTTGTGCAATTTTGAGTGATCAACACTACAGGTACCTCCAACAAAGCCTTAGTGGCCCAAAAAAAGATAAACCTAAGAATCCCAAGAAGCAACATCCTTGCCACAACAACAAGCAAAACAAGGGTCTTAAACCCT
The DNA here is from genome assembly GCA_009831015.1 of Picea engelmannii. Lineage (NCBI taxonomy): Eukaryota > Viridiplantae > Streptophyta > Pinopsida > Pinales > Pinaceae > Picea > Picea engelmannii. Next base: position 95,331 of record ML829125.1, on the reverse strand, counting down.
CTCAGCCAACTTCCACTCCTAATGGTGACAAAGGAGCAAAATCTGACAATAAGAAGACTGACACACATTGCAACTTTTGTGGGAAAGATGGTCATGATGAGTCCAAATGTTTTAAGAAGATGGCAGCTTTAGAAGCAACGATGAAGAAGCACAACATCAATATTGATTCTTCTTCTTCTTCTTCTTCTTCTTCTTCTCATGGACATGCACTTTCTGCTTCTGGTTTCTCCTTCAATGCAACTTTTACTTCTTCTAATAAGTGGCTTATTCATTCTTGAGAATCTTATCATATGGATAAGGATAAAGCAACATTTTTTTTCTCTAAATGAATGTAACACCGAGAAAATATTTATTGGTTATGATAGATCTCTTAGTGTTGTAGGGTCTAGAACATTTTAGGTAGATAATGGTCATTTCAATGATGTATTATGTGTTCCAATTCTTTCTTATAACCTTTTATCAGTATATCAAATAATTCATTCAGATGAAGGTAAAACCGTAGAGTTTTCACCTCACCAAGTTGTAATCAAGGATCTAAAGATCCTCAACATGTTCGTGTGACTAGAATTGTTGATGATATTACCAGGTTGTACAAGTTTGACAACTTTGGGTCATAATCTTTTCAATCAGTTTTTGTTGCTCATAGCAATGACTTGAGCAAACTTTGGCATGAGTGGTTTGGTCATCTAAACTATCACTCATTGTAGGAACTATGTAATCAATAAATGGCGATTGGTTTTCTTCTTGTTTCATGCAGAGATGGTGTTTGTGTTGGTTGTGTTCTCAACAAACATCATCTGGGCAATTTTGACAAATGTGCCTCTTGGCACACCTTGACCCCTTTGTAGCTTGTTCACAGTGACTTGTGTGGTCCACTTTCTTCTCCATCTTTTTATTGGTGCAAGTATTTCTTATCTTTCATTGATTACTTTTCCAAATGCACTTGGGTTTACTTCTTAAAACTTAATAGAGAAGTTTTTGACAAGTTCTTGGCCTACAAAGCCCTTGTAGAAAAGTAGTCTGGACAACAACTTCAAAGGTTAAGAACAAGTAATGGAGGTGAATATGTGAACAATTAATTTACAACTTACAACACCACACATGGCATCCAAATGCAACACATTGTTCCATATACACCAAATAAAAATGGTGTTGTTGAGAGAAATAACCACACATTAAAAGAAATGGCTAATTGTATGATCCAATCTAAGGGATTAAGTCTAAAGTATTGGGTGGAAGACACTAACTGTGACAATTACATACTAAATCACACTCCCACAAAGGCTCTTAAAAATATGACATCAGAAGAAACATGGAATAAAATTAATCCAAACGTAAGTTACTTCCGTGTATTTGGCAATGTAGCATGGACTCACATTCCTGATGAGAAAAGGAAAGAATTGCAGCCTAAAAGTGAGAAGTGTATATTTTTTGTTTATTTTGAAGATGTCAAAGGTTACAAACTTCTTCAATCAAATTGTAAAGAAATTATTTTTAGAAGAGATGTTAAATTTGATTAAAATCTCTTAGCCTGCGAACCTAATTTGTGTATGTTCCTTCTTCGGACCACGAGCCCTTTTTGGCATTTCTACCTTCATCTCTTCCTATTCTGGTTTCTTCTTCTTGATATGATGATGATGAGGATGAAAATCCACCTCCGCCTGCTCACCTTCTTTCAGATGAGTCCATTGAACCTGAAATTGCACCAACACCATCGCTTCCTAGATGGGTCCATTCAACACAAGAGGCAACTGGTGATCTTGTCGGAGATCCTTTAGATCAACGATGGACACATTCACAGTTCTAGTGAGCCTCTTCTCTTTTGGCTCAAGTTTTAGAGACTTGTTATCTAGAGACATTTTCATAAGCTTCAGGTCAACCATATTGGGATACAACAATGAATGAAGAGTATCGTTCTTTAATGTAAAATGATACTTGGGATCGGGTACCTCTTCTAAAAGGAAGAAAACTTATCAGATGTAAATGGGTGTACAGAACTAAGTATGTATTAGATGGAAGTGTTGAAAGACACAAGGCTTGGTTAGTTACCAAAGGATTCTCACAAGTTGAAGAAATTAACTATAATGAAACCTTTTCCCATGTAGCCAAAATGAATTCCATCAACCTTGTTCTTGCCCTTACTGCCTCACATAACTGGGATGTCCATCAGATGGATGTTAAATGTGCCTTCTTGCATGGGGATTTGCAAGAAGAAATCTATATAGACCAACCTCCTGGCTATATCCAGAATGACTCTAACATTTTATTGCCTTAATAAATCTCTTTATGGTCTTAAGCAATCTCCTCGAGCTTGGTATGCCATAATGGAAACCTTTCTTCTCGATACAAGATTTTCTAGATGCCATTCTAACCCTAATGTCTATACCAGGATAGGAGGAATCCATATCATAATCCTTTTTATTTACGTTTATGACCTTATACTCATTGGTGGTGACCCAAAACTTTTAAACGATGTGAAAACCAGTCTCAAGAAGAAATTTAAAAGGACAGACTTAGGATTTTTGCACTATTTCTTTGGCCTCCAAGTTTTGCAAACCAAGGAAGGAATTTTTCTTTGCCAGTCTAAGTATGCTTGTGACCTTCTTCGTCACTTTCACATGGATTATTCTAAACTAGCCCCTTCTCCCTTCTATTATGGAGTCAAACTTGCTGCCACATGTACTTCTCTCGAAGTTGATGCCACTTTGTACAGTCAGTTAGTTGGTAGCCTCTTATACTTGACTCATACTCATTCTGATATTTATTTTGTTGTTGGTCTTGTTGCCCGGTATATGAACACACCCCATGAAATCCATTAGAAAGCAACTAAAAGAATGCTTCGATCTATTTTGGGTACAATACAGTTCGGGATACATTACAGTTCAGGGGGACTCCTTTAGTGGTTGGTTTCACTAATTCAGATTGGGCTGGAAAATTCAAAGAAAAACCCTCTTCAACTTCATGCATGATCGGTACCCATGATAACAGGGAGCGAGCAAAGTTTTCTTTCCCGAAAAGTCTACATAGCATCATGGCCACATACATCATATGAGCGTCTAATGATGCAATGGTGTATATGCCATGGGTGTCTGCTCTAAATTTCTCATGGTGTGCCCACCAATCCTTGATCAAGTCAGGGTAATTTATTACACCTTGTGGGAACTCTTCTTCATCGAACTCTTTTAAGAAAGCGACATTATAACTGTGTTTGAATGTTGGGGACAATTTGTACATCACCTGGATATGGTCTGGTCGGAAATATCCAACAACAACTTTCTATAAATTGTGGATGGTCTTGGTCGAGACGTCGACATTCTCTAAGGCCCATCCTATCATGTTGTTATACGGCATGAGCCTCGGTTGCGTGGCTATCTTATGCAGCTCTGATTGGGCTACGTATTTGAGCTTCGTAACCTGATTTTCAATCCCCTCATAATCTGACTCTTTTGGAGAGTTGCTCAACTCATAATGTAGGATATCACACACCTACTTCTAGGTTTTTATGGTCTCCATAGCTCTCGACGATGTGTCCGATAGGAGATCTTTGTTTTGGCTCGAGCTCTCACCGACCACTTTAACTGTTTTCCTTGGAGCCATGATAGCAGATGCTCAGAACTCTGTTACCTATCACAAAAATGCGTAACTTCTTATTTTTCTCAAGCTTGTTGTTCTTGTGAAAACACAAATGGAATTCAAACTTCAATATCGTTTTCCCTTTAAGAGTATCAATTTACGCATACCTTCACTGACAACATATTTGTTAACTTTAATGAAAAATCTAGGCGGTGATCCATGATCTTATTCGAAATCATTTCCGTAGATCCGTTATTAATGCCATAAATGTTTGGTGGTTCACGATCGGAGAATTGCATAGATGAAATTTAAATTTACCCGAGTTATGATTCAGCGAAAAATTAATCACGAGATAATCATCATTAATGCGTCAGTTAATCGCACTTACCGTTAAGTATATTTCAGAGTTTCGGAGCTCAGGATATCCTATAGTAGTTCAAGACATGACTTCCGAAATGTAAAATCGCGAAGTGATTAATTAATTTTAATCATGTTTAACCCTTTAAATAATCATGTTTAACTTCAAGTATTTTGGAGTTTTGGACCTCGAGATATTGATAGTCGCTCGAGGCAGGATCCCCGAAACGCAAAATGGCGAAGTGATTAGTTATTTTCTAATCGTTAATTAACCTTGCTTAACGCTTAAGACATGTCGGGAGTTTGAGCTTCGTGAATTAGGGATATGACATGTGGCGAATGCCCGAAATCTGAAATTGCAAAACTATGATTTGATTTTTCTAATTGGGTTTTAGTTTCTTTTTAGGTATTTATCACTTCATGTATTTGGTTAATTAACTTCATTTAAAATTCCAACAGGTCACTTTCTGGAAATATGTGTCAGATATTAGGGGGTATACGTGTGTGGTGACTAGGATCCGTCGAACGCTTTTCGTGTATCGAGGTTTTGAAGGAGCGACATGTTAACACACCTGAAGCGCGAAACTCCGAAATCCAAAATCACAAAGTATTCTTTAGTGATTTGACTCTTTAACGAGTAGGTGACTCCATAAATCCTAAGGGATTAGGATCGTTTGATTAGATGGAAGAGATAATCGACGATGAGAATCAAGCGCGCGTTGTTTTTATTTTAAATGGGAATGGAATCTATTTAAAGTCTAAAGTTTAGAAATATATATGTGTTCAAACATAAGCTCCATCTAGGAATCACGTCTCCCTATGAGACGTCGAAGAACAGTAGACCAAGTTCCTTTATTAGGAAAATGGAGTCATTATTGCATTTCTGTGAAACACATTTGGAAAAGCATCATATTGAGAAAAAGAGTTTCAACCGAAACTTAGAAAACCTTTGAAACACATATAATCATGACCTTCAGTTAGGCTATTTGAAATTCCTCTTTCTTAAAACTATATTCAAATTTGGTTAAGATAATCAAAGTAAATTTAGCCGAAATATCAATCTTTGATCGATTTCATTCACATCAAGGTCGATTATATGTAACGTAATTTCTTAGGGGAATCCCTCGTTGGTTCAGAATGTAAATCTTTTTCGAAAAGAGAACTGGCTACCAGAGTGCATTATATACATGTATAACAGCCTTGTGGATATCATAGACATTGCTTCACTATCGGCGAGCCTGTTTAGTACCCTGGTGAAGTTATCTACATTCCCCATTGAATTTCCTTTCACCACTTCAATTTTTATTTTTTTGAGATGAGGGAAATATTTTAAATGAATTTCCTTTCATCATCTCTTTGGACTAGATGGGGGCAATCATATTATGAATTTCCTTTCACCATCTGTCTTATATTTTAATATTTTTGAAGTGGGGGCAATCAGTTTGTATGCATTATACGAGGGACGATATATGCTTATAATTTAACAATCGAAGGTCTATCAACTCACTTTGATTTACTCAGGACCAATTCTCTCTGATCTTCAAAACACCTTCACCTACATGGAAGTTATCATGGGGAGTTTTATTTTCAGGGATTTTCCTTGAGCAAACTAGTCAATTTAAAACTAGATAAGAGGGCTAAAGTTATTAATATTAGCTTAGACATACTTTATTTCAGTTAAATTGAGAGGGGCGCATAAATTTTCTCCTAACATTATTTTGAAGACATGTTTATGAGTTTTCTGAGTTAAGGTGAAGCCTTATCTCGCTATGAGGACCAGTGAGGGGTATTGAGAATCATAGGAACATAAAATTTGAGGATGGGAAAAATAAAACGAGAAGAATATTCAAATGTTATGTTGTGAACAAGGTCAATCCCACACAATCTTGTTCATTGATTCTCGTATTTTCTTTAAGGTTTTTTTATTCTTATTTTCTTTTTTTTTATAAATTTTATTTCATTTTTTATTTTAATTATAATTTTATCAAAACTTAGAGAAGACTTTTAGGATTAGGAGGTAACTCTTATATTCCTCTGGTTGTAGATCAAGTGATAATATTTATATGGATCAGACTTCTTTCATATTTAGTGAGATCCCCTTGAAAATTTAACTTGGGTTAGTAGGGTAGAAACTCATACTCATATTTTCTTTATATTTTCAACCAAGTAAACCATTTATTTATCACCTGTTTTGAGAGAAAGCCAATGTTCTGGAAAGTGAGTGTTGGTTTCTGATACATCCTTATCTCTCAACTATCAGCATGTATTCTGCATAAAAATAAACATGAGAAATGTCAGAAACTTCTGAAGAAAAAGAAACGATAGGTGTTGTTTTTTATATTTTTTTTTTTATGAAATCAACAACACTGATCTTATCTATAGTGAAAGTAAAAACTTACCAAATAAGCGAAAAACTGTAAATCAAAATAATAAAATCAAACCGGTATATACAATGGTGATTTGGAATATGATTATTGCATGAAGTGCTTCAGGTAGCGCACGTTGATAGGGGCGTTAAGGATTTTCCCATAGAGGTTTTCTAATAAGAATGAATTCTTTCCCTCGGAAGCTATGACCTTGAAAGGTCCGCATCAGATGTGATAAAATTTTCCATGCTTTCCAACATCCTCTTTCCTAGCATCCCACTTCAAAAATAGGTCTTCAAGAAGGAATTCCCTATCTTTATCTTTTTTATCAAATAGGGCTTTCATATTATCTTGATAGATTTGAAGTTTTTCATCCACCTCAGTCCTATTTTGTTGGACTTCAACTAGCTGGTTTATTCTTCTCGTAACATCATTCAACTCTTCCTTCGCATCTTGCCAAAGCTTCATCACAAGCAGAGCGAGATTTATGGGGAGGACCATGCTAGTACTGTACACCATTTGGAAAGGAGACATTCTGATTTATTTCTTAGTGCCGATGCGATTTTCCCACAAAGCATATTTCAAATGAACAAGTCAGGCTTTCTTGTTTTTGGTCAGCACCTTTTTTATTATAGTGATTAGGCTCTTATTTGACGAATCGGCTAATCCGTTTCCCTAAGGATAGTAGGCTATGGAATGCCCTAGTATGATGTTGTACCTTTGACAAAAACTAACCATCGCCATTGATTTGAAATATTGGGCATTATTAGTGACTATCTTCCGGGGACAACCGAATCTTGATAAAATGTTTTCTTCTAAGGAATTGATCACCACTGAATCTATAGCATTTCATGTCGGAATGGCTTCTACCCGTTTAGTGAAATAATTTGTGGCGGTTAGAATCCATTTATGTTGTGCACTTGAATGTGGATGGATTTCCCTGATAAAATCCAGACCCCATTGTTGAAATGGAGCTTTTGTCTTGATTGTGGTCAAGGGTAGTGCGGGAAGCTTTTGTTTACCTGAGAATAATTGACAAGAATTACAGGCTCTAACTTTAGTATTCATGTTTGTAAATAACTTCGGCCAATAGTATCCATCTCTCAGGATTTTATAGGTCGTTTCCCTCCAGGCGTGGTGTTCTCCACACGCCCCTTCATGAAACTCATTTATAACATTCTCTGTTTCAGAATCTATCAGGCACCTTAGTAAAAATCCCAAGGGATCTTTCCAATACAGTTGGTTGTCGATGATGAAATACTTTACCGTGTGCAACTTTAATGTTCTCGCCTTAGAAGGAGTCATATCACTTGGGCACTGGAGAGTCAGGAGATATGAAACTATGTCGCCATACCAAGCAGAGGAAGAAAATTTTTCTTGGATCTGAGTTGTAGGTATCTGATCATCAAATTATTCTATGTCTGGAAGTTCTTTGTAAGCTTGCAGATGAATTATTCTGAGTTCTTTGAAATTTGATTCAACTAATAGTTTAGCCAGGCCTTGACCTTTGACAAGTTTAGTTGGTTTTACATCATGATCGAATTCCTAAATCTTGGCTAACCATCGACCCCTTCTTCTGTCACCATCAAGTTGAACCAATATGTCCTTAGCAGAGTTCGTTGGTACGTAGGCAATTATTTTGGAGTGTAGCATGTAAGTCCTAAAAGCTTTGAGGGACTTCACCATAACATATGCCTTCTTTTCCAGTATATCATATTTCAACTCAACGTCTCTGAGGCTTTTACTAAAAAATGATATTGGCTGCTCAAAACCTTCATCGTTCTTTTGTAAGAGCACGGTTGTGATAGTATGCTTGGATGCGAATGAAAAGATCAAGAACTATTTCATGCAGTCTAGGCTGGCCAACACCAGTGCTTCTCCTATTACCTTCTTAATGTGTATGAAAGACGCTTTGCCTTCGATTTTCCATTTGACCTCGCTGTCCTTTTTTAGCATACCTGTAATTAATTTAACAATTTCAGCAAAATTTGGAATGAATCTTCTTAAAAAAAAACACCCTAAAAAAGACTGAATTTCCTTTCTATTTCTAGGAATATTGGTTGTATCTATAGCTTCAACCCTTTTTGGATCGATTTTGATTCCTTCTTTAGATACTATATGGCCTAAAAGTTTACCTTCTTGCATTACAAAGTGGGATTTTTTAGGATTGAGCGACAAACCGAATTTTCGGCATTTCTCGAATGTTTGTTTGAGGTGTACCAAGTGCTTTGCATCTGATTTAGAAAAAACAGTTAGATCATTTAGATAAATAATGACAAACTTATCTCTTTCACTGACAAAGGCTATGTCCATTTCTCGTTGAAAAGTGGCGCATGCGTTCATCAGACCGAATGGCATTTTGTCATACATGAAAGTACCCCATGGAGTGGTAAACGCGGTTTTCTCTTTTTCATCTTCGTGGACCACAATTTGATTGTAACCAGAAAATACATCAATCATAGACATCCGGTTAGCCCCGACCACTTTTTCCAGAAAGTGATCCATTTTAGGGAGCGGATAATTGTCTTTAATGGATGATTTGTTTAGGTTCCTGAAGTCCACGCAGAATCTGATTTCACCATTCTTTTTTCTAACTGGAACTAAATTATTTACCCACTTGGAATATCTGAGTGGAACAATAATTTTTGCATCCAGGAGATTTTTTACTTCTCTTTCTATTACAGACAGGAGTATAGGGTTTATATGTCTAAGCTTCTGCCTGAAAGGTTTGATGCCCAGTTTCAAAGGGATTTTATGCTCGATGACAGTGGTATCATAAGTTTTATGTTTGTCGTAAGACCAGGCAAAGACATCTATGTATTGTTTGAGTAAATCAACATATTTGCTTTTCATTTCGAATGGAAGTTATTTAGAAATTTTGACCAATTTAGGGTTTTCCTTAGTGTCTATGTCATAATATTCAACTTCTTCGCGTCGAGGTTGTAAGGTAGACTTTAGGGGTATATCATCTTTATCAAATAATCTCTCTAACGGAATTAGACCCTTAGGAATCTGATTTTTTTTTAACACCAACATGCGGTGGTTAGCGATCTTATCCTGGAACTTCTGAGGATCTTCGCCTTCCTGCATGATCCAAGTAGGGTCATTCTAATTTTCCTGGTCGATGTGTATTTCGGAAAATTCATCTACCATTTCTAGAAACTACTTGATCTGCTCATTGCCTTCGAAAACCTACCAGTGTTGAACATTATTTGGTATTGAAGGCTTGTGCCTCATTTCTATGTGATACTTTAGCTTTAAGGTTGCAGGTGGCATAAAAGTAGTAGCCGCTTTTGCTAGGGAGTCAGCTTGTTGATTTTTTGCCCTGGGAATATGATGAATAGTGAATGATGAGAAAAAAAATTCTATCAAATCCCAGGTGCAGTTCCTGTACGATCTTAGCCTTGGATGTTTGGCTTGATATCGTTGCCTTATCTATTTCACAATTAATTCAGCATCACCGTAAACTATTAGATTCTCTATTTTCAACTTCCAGGCAGCCTCCAATCCTAATATCAGAGCTTCATATTCGCATACATTATTGGTATAGTCAATGTCCCACTGTAACCTGTATGAGAAAGGAATAATGAATTCATCTCCGGGTCCCAAAAACAACACCCCAGCTCCTGCTCCTTCCCAAGACAAAGCAACGTCAAAAACCATTTTCCAAACTCCTATATTATTTACATTTTTGTTTGTTTATTTTTTATTTTTTTGTTTTCTTCTTTTGTATCGTTTTCTTTTGTACATTCGTCAAAACCATCATCAATTGATAATATACAGTTTCCTAGATCTTGATCTGCAACATAAACCGGATAATTATTTGGGTTATGTGGGTCACTTACGGTATATGCTAATCTTATCTCTTTGTATATATGGGTGAACTGTCCACCGAAAATTGGGATCGTAGAATACGTCATGTCCAATTGAAGTGATCCTCCAAGTTTAGCACCCCAAGACCTGGATAACAACATGCCATACTTCGCAGGAACATCAAAAATGACTACATCCATGAGAATACTCTTCACAGGGATCTGTGCAAGATTAACCACCAAATATTTTATCATACCAAGACATTTAACTTTTCTTGAATCAAAAGAATACAGATCTCAATATGGTATAGTAACCTCAAGACCCAGTTTTTTCATAATAACTTTGGGCAATAAGTTGTGGGAGGCTCCAGAATCCAACATATAGTTATGGAGTAGGTGATCATGCACAATCAACATAATATAAAAAGGAGCAACAAGATCTTTAACATTTTCGATATGTGGACCAAACATTATAGTAGGTTTATCATCTTCTAAATTAATGGCATCCGCATGACTTTCAGCATCTGAGAAATTTATCATCTTGGAAATTTGTTTTCCATCCATCAGATATTTTGCTAATTCGACCAGGGGCATAGGAATTTTGATTTTATTAATTTCATTTTCTAGATTGAAACTTCCAATCGTCCTTTCAGCCTCTCTGGTTGGGATCTTTGTTTCTCTTTTTTTTGTTCTATTGGTTTGCGTTTCTTTGGTTTTGGCTATATTTGTTTTGGGATCTTGTGTTTCAACTGTTTTTATCTTGGCAGCTTACGTTTCAGTTGTTTTGGTTTTGGCAGCTTGTGTTTCAACTGTTTTTATTTTGGCAACTTGTGTTTCAACTGTTTTTGTTTTGGCAGCTTGTGTTTCAATAGATGGTTGAGCTACCTCATTTGTTTTACTTCTCAACAATATTTTCCTCGGTGGAGCAGTCGTAGAATTTTTATATCTAGGCCTTAAATTATATTTTTGTTGAAGCTCAACCATTATAGAGTCGGTGATTCCTTGATAATCATAATCTCCCATGTTATTTATACTTTCCTCGTTTCCAAACAGTGGTTCTTGATCTAAATACCTTTCGTAATCATATCTAGTTAGGTGAGGTTCTTGGTCATTATCACTGAGGTTGTTTATATCTTCATCTATCACCTTGCATGAAGTTTTATGTTTTAAAAGGAGTCTTGATTTTCTGGTCCTCGTTTTTTACTGGTCTCTGTTGGATATAGGGAATGGGATTCCTTTTGAAATCTCTCCTGGCAAAAGGATCAGGTTTAGCCTGGTCTAGTTCCATTTTGGAGATTTTGTTTGATAATTCTTTGATTATCTTAGCCATGTCATCCATTTTATCCTTCACAGACCTCCCAGATCTGGAAGCTCCAGCTTGTTCCCTGAAGCATTTAGTTTCTTTGGTTCTTGTTTCAACCTTTTCTTTAAGTTTACCTAATGCCATAATGTTCGACTCAATTTTGATGGCATCGTCCTACATTCTTGTGAGGTCAACAGATCTCCTTTCTCTCAAACGTAAGGCAAATTCGGGCTCAAAATCCCCTATGAATGTCACCTTAGCTACGGGCTGAGAAGGTTTAACTTCTGTTGGGATCTTATAATAGATTTTATTAAACCTTTGGGTGAATTCCATGACTGAATCATAATTCTTCTTCCTCAAAGCCTCAAATTTCATTAGACAGTACAAATGATCTTTCTTCTCTCCCCACTGCCTTAAAAAGACATTTTCTAGCGCATCATAAGATGATAGAGAACCTACAGGGAGCCCTCTAAACTAGATTCTTACTTGACCTTCAAAATTTTGCACCAAAAGTATCGAATAAACATCCTCATGCTCAATGCCAAGGATATCCACGAATTGGTCAAAAAAGTTTATGTGCTTTATAGCAATCAAATCCCCTTCTCCCGTGAATTTCGGTAAGTTCTTCATATAATTTTCCAGTAAATCATGAAGGACAGGGGGAAGGACTAAAGGAGTGTATCTGGACGCCACTTTGGCGAAAATCCTAGGAGGCAGAAGTGGTGGTCCTTGACCACCTCCAGTGCCACCTCCTCCAGCTGCAGCCATTTGATGTCGAGGGGATGAACTTCAGGGGTTTTCATAAAATTATGGTGACCCTTCGATTACCTTAGGATGAGGAGAATGGGGTTTGGGAAACAGAGGAGTAGGAGACAGAAAGACTAAAAAGGGGGGAAAAGGGAAATGAGGGTTGGGTTCTTCGGACTTACAGAATATATAAACAGGAGAACCAACAGGAGTTGAATCAAGGTACGAGATGTACAATTCAGAGTTTCAGGGAATTGAAACCTTTACTTCGGGGACCGGCGGAATATCAATAAAGGCGGGTATCGAAAGGGATCTTTAACCTTTATTATTAAATGGGGAAGTCAAATCAGTTTTAGCTTTTACCTCAGGTAAAACCAGTTCGGGGTTTATGATTTTGTCTTCAAGTTTATCAATTGATGTATCTCCGAAGTGGCTTTGTGTGTAACCTTCTTGTGAGATTGACTATTCAAGTGGAACCTTAGTATTAGTTTGCACAGTTTTGGGTTGGTAAACCTTACTTGTGGATGCAACAGTCTGCTTGAGGTATCCCCTTGGTTTTAATAGATTTTTAGGATCGACTACAGGCGTTGTTTGTTGATCGTCTGGGTTCTTCCTGGTATTATTTCTACCAAATTCCAGTTTATCTATAGTGGAGTCTCCAAGTGAAAGATAAAAGCCTTAATACAGTATTCAATCCTTGTTCACTATCAAAGACAGAATATTACCTTGTCATTTCTCTGAGGGAAAAATAACTTTGTTTCTCCATCCCCAACAATGGCACCAAAAAGATGTTGTTCCTGAGATTACCCTTAAGGATCAAAAGATTAATGTCAAGGCATCATAAATATAAAGGGATGTTTTTAAAGGTGCTTTTTCTTCTTTTAATTATATAAGAATCAATCCTCAAATGAAAATAATGACAGAACAGGACAGAGGTCATAATTTGTCGTCTAAGTCGATTTATAAAATCATGTGATATGAGGGAAACTTACAAAACTGTTAAACAAAATGAGGCATCAATGAAAGATGAATCTTACCTTGTTCATAGTAGAAGAAATTAAAGAATGCACCCTTGTAAGGATATGAGATACAGTAATCCAAGTAGCTCACGGGTCTTGTATTTACTTATAGTAAATACAGAGGAAAAATTGTTTGCTTATCAAACAACTGATAAAATGTGACTATAGGAGTAGTAGTACTAAATTGCAATCACTCACTTGTCAAGGAATAACATAAGGGAAACAAGAAATATGGAATACAAGAGGAGAACATAAATCAAACTGCACAAATATTGGAATCCTTCTCTACACTTGTTTTAATTCTCACAAAAGGAGAGTTTTTGCCTTATTACATTTGGCAATAAGCAGCCTCTGTTCAGTCTTCAAACTATGAATTTATACAAAACGATCTCAACCCTAGGCGGTTGAGATTCTCATAATTCAAAAACAATAAATATTACAATATGTGAAATTTAAAACGTTTCACTTGCATCTTCTCTGTCTCTTTGCTTGTTCGCATAGACGTTTCTTCTTCTTGTACTCCAACTCAAAAAGAGATGGTCTCTAATCATGACTTGTGCAAAAAGAATACACACTTTGTATCATTTGTTCCAAGACATGCTAGATTTTCCTTGCTCGACACACTGAATGCATGTGCCCACTAACTGCACCACCAGCCTGGAAGGCTCTGTTGTATTATTTGCCTCAAAAGTGTATAAATTATTTTCTATGTGTTGCATCCTGTTTTCCATCCTCCTGGATTCTAGAGATATAGATTGTAGTCGTAGGCTAGGATTGACCATCCATTTATTTATTTGAGTAAGGTCAACTTGTTTCAACTACAGGGTTTCGTGTCAGACTTCTTCCATACTTGTCTTGGAAGTGAGTTGATGTTTTGCAATATCAATTTGCCCCAGGGCTTTAGAGATACTGTCTATTTCAATTCCCAACAATTCTTTGTCGCGTGAGGAATAAGCTTCTTCACAAGATTTCTTCACTTCCTTGGCTAATCTCTTACTTTCAACTATATTAGCCTCTCAGTTTTTAAGTATTATATCACCTCGAGTTTTCTCTTAAAGGGACAATCTAGTGACATTGGATACTTCCTCCTTTGTTGAAGATAAAACGGCCTCTTGGAATGTCACTCTAGCTACAGTGGCCTTTCTCTCCTTTATACAAATATTATTTAAAGAATGGTATGCCGACCGATAATAATTTTGAATAGATTCTAGTCTGATAAAAAGGTTTTGCTGGGTTGATTCCAACTTCTCCTGCACTCCTAATAAAACTTTACATTAAATCATGACCATCAACCAACCATCACATAGAACCTGATAATGCTTCCTAAGACTTCTTCAATTTCTGTAATTCTTCAATTCTTGGAATACTCTGATCCTATAGATAATATTACTCAATGTATTCTCTGAAACTTCTCCAAGTTTCACTCCTTAAATCCTCCCCAAAAAGAATTTATAGAAAGAATGGTAGACTTTATTCAATTCCGGTTTATTCAGGAGAGCGAACTTGTACAGAATGCCTTGCGCTCAATATTTTACCTCAGATTTTGAAACTTGCACACAAGAAAATACAGTCTGTAATCTGTCCAATGAAATTGGTCCTACTTCATTTGGATTCTCTATGAATAAGTGATGATTGTTTTACCTGGAACACCTATTTATTGACTATCTTCGGGATTGGTCCAAAACCCTATCTTCCACAGAGTGTATCTCCATAATTATAGCGAATCAAGAGCTGAAATTTTTACCACAGGTACCTTGATATGTCTTATCAATACCATAGCAATTTCACCATATGAATAATTCTAGAAAAAAAGTTATAGCGAAAAAAGGTAAGATGACCTGAAAATAGCATACCTTAGAACACATCACCAAAAGACTTCGTCCTCCCTTGAAATTTGGCCTTCTTTACTTTTGATTTCCTCTCAAATTTGACTTGTATATCAAATGAATGTATAATGATATTTATTTATACCATTTATGTCACTTTCTTTTAACATTAGGGCCGACCTGACACTTTCTTATTTTGTAATTATTTTATTTAATTATCTTCAGGGCCTACATGTACTTCCTTGTTCAATTCACTTTGTCATCTTCAAAAAATCATTTATCCTCAACCATGAGGATCCACGTGACGTGCCACATACCATTGGAAACAACATTATGTATATTATCCATCCATGGGTGTTGTATCTGCATTTGTATTTTCCTTCATGTCCAAATACCTTCATCAATCTTGTGGTCCAAAACCAATGACTAGGGTTGACATCAATGACAACAACCAATCTTCCAACACTTTCGATGAACATCTGATTTTAGATTTGGATTTCAATGAATGGGTACATTGGCACTATGCTTTCGTATAGTCCATTTTCATTCAATGTAAGATAGAGTAGGAATAGAAGTATCATAGTTTTTACTTCCATGTCTTCTTACATAGCATAGATTTTACTTCCATTTATGCTTGTGTAGCATAGATTTTGGGCTTGTTTTGGTTTCTTGAATAAAATCCAATAGAGGTTATTAGCTTTTGTTGCGATTTAGGATGGCTTACTTTAGGTCTAGTGTCTTTTTTCATGAGAGTTTTTTGTGACACAAAGCTTTATGTTTTATGCTCATAAGTCAGGGAAGAGTGACAGTTATTCTGGCTTTGTCAAGTGTGTTTCTAATTTTTGAGGCCCAAACAACTTCCCCAAGCTAGCAGGCTTGGGTCCCCTCCTAGAATTCTTCAAACTCATATCCTTTGATTATTGGGCCCATTAATCAGGTTCTTTTGCTTTTCAATGGTTAAGCATTTCCTTTTGACTAGATGACTAGTATTTCATTGCCTATTGATTTTGATTTATGTCATGTTGCAGTCTTGATTGAGTATGATAATAATCTTGGCGAGTGTGTTTGTATCACTAGCAACTTTTATTACACTTATCATATCTGCATGTATGTTTTGCGCCTTTTGATTCTATGACTAATCATAAACTGTGAATGTGTCTTTTATTGTTTATTGTTATATGGGTTGATCACGGTGTCTGCAAGACATAGGCTGGCTCTGAATTGCATCTTAGAAAATAATTGGTCCTCCTAGAACATACTCAGTATCAAGCGCTTCAAATGTTAGTTGGTTGTTTTCATAGGATAATATTTCTCAGCCACGTATGGGTAACCTCAGTTCCAATGGATAGCTTGAGAGCCTATATAACAAAAATGTTGCAGGAACTAAATTCGGGTGAAGTAATGGAAAGAATGGGGCCCAAACTTTTATAAAAAAATGTCTTTTCTCATAATTTTGTGCACCGATCAAAGTGAATTTTTCACCTCCAAAGTTGTCCAATTGTATGTTTTGTGGGATTACGAATCCAATTCCATTGCAGAATTGAAATCTGAGGCTTGGAAGTGCCAAAAAAATTACCAAGGGATTTTTCACCAAGCGACCTTCAATAACCATGAATATGATTAAATGCTTGAATGAAGTTGTAAGTCTTCTCACTAGAAACCTCTCCATGTGCTATCTGCATCACAAAAAATGACGCCTCAATCGGACATCGTATGAGCAAGTTATGGACTTTTGAAATCAGGGTATTGTTGTGCCAGGGTCATCACCTTCCCTTGATTTCTTTACTTCTTCTCTAAAGCGTTTGTTCTCAGTAAATAAATCTGACCCCTTTGATTATATATTATATAAAGTGTTTTATTATATACTATATAAAGTATTTGCACAGAGGATTTGATTATATACTATATAAGGTATATATGTATATCCATATGTAACAAAAAGTTGTGGGATATGGTGGTCGGTGGGAATGGAACCCCCGACCCACCGACCATGCAAAAGACATAAACAACCTCCTCTAGCCAATGTGCCATGGATAAGGTTTGTTAAAACAAACCACTATATTTGTAATTAAATGATGGTGTGGGGAAGCCTACGGTTCAGAACTAACCAAACTATATGCCACAAATTTCAGGAAGAAGGTTAGAGGGGAACCCTATTTAATGGCATGCGCCCCAAGGTAGTATAAATTCATTTATGCAGATATTTTAGTCTCGTAAAGCATGTTGAGAGTACGAAATGTACAAGGCTACACCGTAAAGTGTTTCGGGGGTCACCTTGACAAAATTTCAAGTATTTTATATCATTTTTGAACGATTTTTCACCAGGAAATCAACGATTCATCTTGTTTCTACATTTGAGAAACATATAAAAATGTCATTGTAAAATGTAAGCATTTGAGCATTAATAAAAGAAGTCTCTATTGGAAGTGGACCCGGAGAGGTAGCCCTATTTGGGTGAAATTTGTTTTCTGCAACTTGTGTATGTGATCATATTATTGTTGTTCATTTTAAGTTCATTTATTTGCAAGTCATTTATCATTAAAGTGGAATTGGCTAAATAAGTATTTCACATGTAATTGCAAAACCGTCAAGCGATCATTTTATTTTTAAGATCAAATAGATGTTTATGTGTATTTAAAATTATCAACATCTAAGGATTTTTTGGATCAAGTTGGTATCAGAGCCAGGTTTGACAAGTATTTTGCAAGTGGATGCTTACAAGAGCTAAACTCAAACTTGGTAAAGCAAAAGTTGCAAGTTATAAGTTTGAAATTGGAAAGAGATTTCGATGACATAAGATGGATTCGGTAAAAGGAGAAGAAGAATGTCAACCCATGATTCATGAAGAAATCAGAGCTACACTTCATTGACTAAAATAAACACTAGATTAGTTATAACAAAGAATTAAAAAGAATGAAAGCAGAGAATATTCGGTAAAAGGAGAAGGAGGAGGTGAAGGTAGTGGACCTTCCGAGCCCCCTTCCCCTTCCTCATCATCATCATTAGTTTCTTCTGAAGAAAGTAAACATTATTCTCATCGAAAGAAGTCCTCTAAGAAAACTGACCGTAATCTGCCTTTATTAAAATTGGATGTTAAGTTTGAGTTGTTGACCTATGATGGAGAATTGAATGCCGAGAAATTGGACAATTGGATCAAGAAAACAACTATATATTGAAGGGTTCAAAGAATTATGGATGAGTCTGTAGAGATAAAATTAACTTCTCTTCGACTAAGTGGCACTGCCTTAATATGGTGGGAGAGTAAGATGCAAGTATCTAGTTCAAAAGGGTAAAGTAATCTCTTCTTGGGATACGTTTACTAAGGCTATCATAAAACAATTCTAACCATTGGCACATACACAGATGACAATGATTGAGTGGCAGCATTTGAGACAGGGAAAAGGCAAGAATATTTAGGCATATACACATGAATTCAAAAAGAAGGCATTATCCCTAGGAATTTCATTGTATACTCGTGAAACTCTTCTAAAATACATTAGTGGCATGCACTCATATATTTTTCACACTATTCCAATGTTTAGCCATACTAACATTAATAAGGTGTCAGTACAAGATACACATCTAGAAGCCAGTAAGGGTAAGCATGCAAGCAAATATAAGAATCCATTCGAGTACGAGAAGAAACCGAAAGGTAAATGGAAGAGTAATAAATCAACCATAGTGAAGAAATTTGAGGGAAGACCTACATCCTCCCACTGTAAAATAAAGGGACATGAGGAATCATAGTGTTGGAAGTTGCATCCAGAATTACGACCAAAGAAATCCAAGGATAAAGGGAAGAAGAAGATTGTTGCATTAGCTCATCAAGATATAGGGTCAAATCCTGGAGATGAACCCAATATCATGGCCATAGGAAGAAAAGATATATCAACTATCAGTTCAATATGCCAAGACAGAAAGTGATATTGATCAAAAGAAAAGGAGTGATCTTTTTCATGTCAGAGTTATAGTCAAGCATACAAAGGTAGATACTTTATTTGAAAGTGGATCTCAAGTTAATCTAATATATGAATAAATTGTTACGAAGTTGGGATTGAAGACGACACCTCACAAAAATACATATTCATTAGGTTGGGTGTGTGATGATGCTAAGTTGTAGGTAACAAAGTAGTGTAAGATTAGGTTTGCAATTACAACTAAATTCTTTGACAAGGTTGAGTTAGATGTTGTGCTTGTTGACATTTGCAACATTGTCTTGGGTAGTCCATATCTATTTGACATGAAAGTTGTGTTCTATCGAGAAGAAAACAAATATCACCTTCTCAAGGATGGGATTGAATATATTGTCAGAGCTCATCGCATCAAAACTAATGTTTCTTTAGTGAGCACGGGACAAATGAAGAGACTCGTGAGTGCAAGTAAATATTTTTTTCTCATGATAGTGAAACATAAAGGAGAAGATATAACAGATGCTTTAGTAGGTTGTGATCCAAATCATAAGCAGGAATTGATCAACATAATATCTAATTATGATGAGTTGTTTCAGGAACCTACAGGGTTGCCTCCTAAAATGGAGGTTGAACATGAAATATATTTGCAACAAGATGTTCCTCTTCCAAACATTGGAATGTACAGGTCATCAGTAATTGAGAATGCATAAATCAAGAAGCAAGTTTAGGAGTTGCTCGATAAAGGAATCATTAGACCAAGCTCCTCTCCATGTGGTTCTCCTATTGTATTAGTTCCAAATAAAGATAACACGTGGAGGATGTGTATTGATTTTCAAGCCGTGAACAAGATCACGGTAAATAACAGTTATCCTCTTCCAATAATAGATGATATATTAAATCAACTAAAGAATGTTGTGTATTTCACTAAGTTGGACTTGAGAAGTGGTTACCATCAAATAATAATTGCAGAAGGCGACCTATGGAAAATTGATTTCAATACCAAGCAAGGCTTGTTCAAATGGTTGGTTATGCCATTCGGGTTATGTAACGCACCGACAACTTTTATGAGAGTGATGAATGATGTGTTCATACCCTATATAGATGATTTTGTTATTGTATATTTAGATGACATATTGATCTTCAGTTGAACATGGTAAGATCATCTAATGCATGTCAGGAAAGTTTTTGAACTTTTGGAAAAGAAGAATTTGTATGTCAAGATGTCTAACTATGAATTTTGAAAAAAATATTTGGTATATTTGGGTTACATTGTAGGGAATGGTCAATTGAAAATAGATCCTACAAAAGTAGAAGTCAGTGTGAAATGGCCCAATCCAAATACTTCCACCAAAGTCAGGAGTTTCTTAGGAGCAGTACAGTACTAGAGGAAATTCATTACTAATTTCTCATATATAGCAACACCTCTACATGCATTAAAAAGTGCTAAACAAGTCTTTCAATGGAGAGGCAAGCATAAAAAATCCTTCGAGACATTGAAGGAAAAGATAACCATCGCACGAGTTCTGGAATTTCCAGATGTACAATAGCCATTTGAGATTCAAACCGATGCAAGCGGATATGCCATGGGCATAGTCTTGATGCAACGAGGTAAACCTATATGTTATCATTCTGAGACTTTCACTCAAGTTGTGATTAACTATCCAATATATGATAAGGAATTGTATGCGTTGGTACAAAGTGTAAATAAATTGAATTATTACTTAATGGGAAAGGAGACAATAATTCATAAATATCATCAACCATTACAGTATTCGCAATCATAGACCAAGCTACAACAGTCACGACACTTCAGGTGGATAGGTTTTCTACAACAGTTTCATCTGGTAATCAAGTATAAGAAGGGTATTCATAACAAGGTTGCAGATATGTTATCAAGACCATTAATTAATGCATCCATAATACTTAGTTATAATCATTTAGAACATGAAAGTTATGCAAAACAATATGCTATTGGTGATGATTTTAAAGAAATATATGATGCATTAACTCACGACAATCAACAGTCAAACTAATATATGCATGACAATTTATTATATCATCTTGGAAAATTATGTATACCAATAGATGAAAGAGTAAATGTAATCAGAGAAGCTCATACATCTCTCATCTCTGTTCATTTCAGGGTTGGTAAGACAATAACCCAGTTACAAAGGTATTGTTATTGGCCTCGGATGAACAAGACAGTTTCCAAGTATATTAAAGGGTGTGTCATGTGTGCAGCAAGTAAGCCTAGCAACATAAAGTTGGGGTTATATACACCACTTATGGTACCTTCATAGCCATGGGAAAGTATTTCCATGGACTTTGTAGGGGGTTTGCTGATGTCCAGGATAGGTCATGATTATCTATATGTCATGGTGGACAGATTCAACAATATCTATATTTTAATGCCATGTGGGAAATATGTCACAGTTGAACATACAACACATATGTTATTTGCTAATGTATGGGTTCATTTTGGACTTCGTACATCTATTATATCAGATCGAGACTCTCGCTTTTTGGGAATTTTTTGGTCTCATTTATGGGAGCTAATGGACACTAAGTTGAAGAAGAGCACAACATTTCATCCGCAGACAAATGGATAGACAAAGGTGGTGAACATAACAGTGGTACATCTTCTTCGAGGATACTGCAACAAGCATCCTAAATTATGGTATGAACAATTACCTTATATCTAGCATGCCTATAATCATGCCATGCATTCATCTAGTCAGAAAACTCCTTTTGAAGTATGTTTGGGGTACTTGCCCAAATCACCTATGGAATTTGTTTTTGGTGAAACAAATCAAAAATATGGATAGGATGATACAGATAAAGCTAAAAGGTTCATTCAAAAGATTCAGCAGGTACATCAAGCAATACAAGAACAATTGGAGAAGAGCCAAGCCAAGTATAAGGAAATGCATGACAAACATTGGGTTGATCATCAGTTCGAAGTCGGTGATCAAGTATGGATGCATATCAACAAAGATAGAATGAAAGGTGAAGGTAAAAATCTAAGGCCAATCTGATATGGTCTATTCAAGATCTTAAAGAAGATTGGTACTAATGCCTTTCATTTAGATCTACCAGCCTACATGCAAATGTATTCAATGGTAAATGTTGAGAATTTGAAGCTTTATGAGCCTCCTATGATTATGGATGAAGATGAAAGTATTAAAGTTCCAGTAGTTAATAATTTTTCTCCAAAATATTTGGATGAGCTACAGGAAGATGTCATTCTCGACAGAAGGATTAGAACTTCATAGCGAGGTGATGTGGAATATCTTCAAGTTGGTCTTAAAGGGGTAAAACCAAGTAAATCCAAATGGATGGAGATTGGAAGGGTGAGGGAACTCTACCCTCACTTAGTTGTTGAATAAACTTTTGGAGGTCCAAAATTCTTCCAATGGGGAGGAATGATCCAAGCGGATCCGGGAATGCTCACAAAGGTCCAAAAAGATCTTGAACATCCAGAGAGGTCCATAATGGTTCAGAAATGATCAAAATTCAAATTCTTAAAATCATCCTGGAAATTCCATCAATTTTTAGATCTCTCTGTTATCTTTCCAACGATGCAAACGACTCGTCAAACGAAGTTTGTATGCAAGTTATCAACGGTCAAAGTTCTAGTCAAAGTACAAGGAAAACAACGAAGTGACACATGTCACCACTACATGTTGATACATGGCATCTAATTGGTAGTTTGATTGGGCAAGGTACAATCCAACTACAGGTTGGAAAGTGGTTCAATCGCATGATGACAAGTGGTTCCAATCATAGTTTGACATGTGGCATTTAAAGAGACAATGAGAGGCCTCCATGTGGCGACCCCTCATTGACCAATATTGGTTCTATTATATAAAATATTATGCAGTCAATAGGGATTGAAACCCTAACTTCCAGAGCCACCAAAGGTATTAACAAAGCCTTTGATACCAACATATCATACGTTGCCACTTGATAACTATATGGAAAATTATATAATTAAAGTTTATATAAAGTTCATTTGGGTGGCCAAAAGGTCGAGGGCCTAAGCTCTCGACCCTTGGTCTTATTACATGTCATATGATCTAAATCATAGCGTGGGGGGCTTAGCACATAATCCGGCAGGAGTTACATTATACATATAATTATATTTTATATCACACATAACCATATATTCCAAAAAAGTTCGCACAAAGGTTTTGATTATATATTATATAAAGTATATATGTATATATGTATATGCATCCATAAGTAACAAAAAGTCTTGGGATATGGTGTTCGGTGGGAATGGAACCCATGACCCACCAACCTTGCAAATAACTTAAACAACTTTCGCTAGCCAATGTGCCATGGATAAGGTTTGTTAAAACAAACCACTATATTTGTAATTTAATGATGGCGAGGGGAAGCATATGGTTCGGAACTAACCAAACCACATGCCACAAATTTCGGGAAGAAGGTTAGAGGGGAACCCTATTTAATGGCATGTACCCCAAGTAAGTAGACATTCATTTATGTAGATATTTTAGTCTCGTAAAGCATGTCGAGAGTACGAAAGGTACGAGGCTACATCGTAAAGCATGTTGGGGTCACCTTGACAAAAATTTCAAGTATTTTATATCATTTTTGAACGATTTTTTGCGAGGAAATTATCGGTGCACTCTATTTTTGAAATTGAGCAACATATAAAAAGGTCATTGTAAAACACAAGCATTTGAGTATTAATAAAATAAGTTTCGATTGGAAGTGGACCTAGAGAGGTATCTCGATTTGGGTAAAATATGTTTTCTCCAACTTGTGTATGTGATTATATTATTGTTGTTCATTTCAAGTTCATTTATTTGCAAGTCATTTATCATTAACATGGAATTGGCTACACAATTATTTCACATGTAATTTCAAAACTGTCAAGCAATCATTTTATTTCGAAGATCAAGTAGATGTTTATGTGTATTTAAAATTATCAACATCTAAGGATTTTTCGAATCACCCTCCTAACTTGATCATTTTTTAGAAAGTTGAAGACCTCACTTGTTCACAAATACACTGGCCAGAAATCCACTTAGTCGTCGATACAACCTTTATCAACTAGGAATCCATATTCTCAGCCGACACTATGGAATTTATCTAGCTCTTTAAACACTTAAAAAAAAATTCACCTTTTTCTTCCTCTATAATTTTCTATTCCCTGTCAACATTTCGGCCAAGACTCTACATTCTAGGTTGACATATTGGCCAAGAATACACATTTCGGGCCAACATATTGTCTAAGAGCCCACATTCTGGGCTGACACACCATGGAACTCCCTATCATATTTTTTCCATAACTTTTGACTCCTAGCTATGTTTCATGCAATCCTTATACCATTGGAACGGTATCATCGAGATCTACAAATTTCCAGTTATAAGTTTCAAAATATTTCTCGTCGTTACTACCATATTTTAAAGTTTTCATATTGGCATGTTGTCACTAGCCCATAAACGTGATAACACAACATTTCGGTGGGGATATTTGATAAATCATCATTAGAGGAACAAGAGACCAAACTCAAGGAAGTATATATGAACTACTCACTTAGATGCCAATTAATTACTTCATGTTTAAATACCTTTTCAAATTATATTTTAAAGTTGTATACTCCCAACTCATGTATTTGATAGTGAATGATAGCCAAGTGTCAGTATTGATAGAAGATTATACGCAAGAGTGTGATTACATAGTGTGTAAAGGAGTGGACTACATAGACACATATGTTATACATCAAGACAAGGGGGGTATTCTTCTACACAATTGTGTCCCTGCAAATTTAATCTACAGTAAAGAATAAAATATCAGCATAGGAGTAGCCATCAACGAAACAGAATCAAGCCCAAATGGCAGGAGACAAAGTACCTATCTCATGGTAGATGGATATTAAGGAGAGGTAAAAGAGACTAGAGGAAGAGAATATATAAAAGGCTTAAGTTGAGAAAAAGGGGAAATAAGATGAAGTAGTAATGGTAGTACAGAGGAGGAAGAAGAGATAAAGACAAAAGGAATCATATGATAAAAATTTGAATTTGTATATTTCATCTTTTCTTTTTCATAAAGAAATAAAATGTGGTAGGTGAAGAGTTTGTAACGGTTTCTTGGGAATCCATGAAGTCCTAAGGAACAACTACCAAATTCGGCTATGTAAACCTATGATGGCCCACCGACACTAAAAGACAAATTCCAAATGTGAATGCTCATGATGTATGTTATATTAAATTATGAACATTTCTCTTGTGATTATTCCCTCATCATTCCATAGAGGATAAGGACAAATTTTGCGAACGAAAGTTCAAGAATCGGGAAGTGGAAGGTCAACAGTCAAGGTGAATTTGAATAAATAAGGGGATTGTACTCGAATTAGAGTCTTTTGGAGATTTCATGTAGTACTACTGAAACTTTAATGAGAATAAGCATGTTTGGTCAAGCTATTTTATGGAGAACTCATATTCTTATGTTGTACTTTTTGTGGACTATTCTGCTACCTTTGCTTAGCACTGGAGTTGTGTAAGAATGTATCTAACATTGTATACTATTCTCATGTGTAGTTGTTGAATTTATGTCCATTCCTTAAAAAATATTTGTCTAAATCCATTAACATAGGAATGTAAATGATGGTTTAAAGGCTAGAATATTCTTGGTTTGCGTTTATTTACTCATATTCTTGTCTCTGCTCTATGTGAACTATTTTTCTGGGCCATTGATAGGAGCATGTATGGTTCCATGTTTACTTTTTGGTTACCTTCAGTTTCATATGGATGCATGCATCTTAGATAAATTTCATTTCACTCATTAGTTTAGAAACCATCATCGGTGGACCAAGCCGCAACCAGTAAACCCCAAACCAGTAATGGTTGTCGATCTAGAATCTGGATGGGTTTCCTATTCCAAACAATGAGAGGTCTAATTGGCAATTCTCACCAAGGGAAACCCCTTCTGTTGATCTAAGTCACACAAATCACATCAACATGATGCCACATGTCATCCTTTGGTTTGCCTTAAATTAATTTTGAAAAACAATTGCTCCTTTACTCCGACACCACCACATTCATTTTCGGAGAAACCCACCCAAGATGACAAAACAACTTTGGAGCTCTTGAGTCTTATTTTGAAAATCAACACAAGACCTTCGAAACAATTGGATTCCTAACACATGTTTGGGTGGTATACCACTTTGAAAAACATCGATCGCATTCAATTTATATAGCTTGGCTCTCTAAAATTAAACTGGGTCATAGATTTTGGCTCTTGAAAAATCATTTGATTTGACCTGTAATAGTATATATTATCACGCCATGCCTTTAATTTAATGAAGGGATGAATTCCAAGTGGATTGGGTCCACGAAAACATAAAACTATAGAAGGAACTTCATGCAACCAATGAAAATATGATGTATGATAGACATGACCCATGAAATCAAAGGAAAATAGTGTGCATCCAGGTGCACTTCGAGATAATAAAACATGCAAAACTAATGAAGTTTCATGTGGAATTACATGTAATCATTTATGGATTTACAAAAAAAATGAGGGTGTGAAGGGGCTATCATCCCTCTTAACCTCTGCAGTGTACCTCAATATTTCAAAAACTCCTATGATTTGTTTTGAAGTTAGTACTAGAAAAGCAAAGCTATGAACTTGACAAAAACCCTATAGAGTTATTTTTTTCATATAGGTCACATTTAGAAGGTTTTTTTACCCACACATTGAAAAGTGATGATCAAAGAATCACCCCTCTTTTTTTAGGATTCAAATTAAAATTTGTTTGAAACTGTGGCCTTAAGAACCAATACCTTTGCAATCAAAACCTTAAAATCAACCTCAAATCGAAAAAGTAGTGCTCCCAAAATCACATCCTTTTTTTTTCAGGGTTAAAATTACAAATTGTTTTAAATTGTGGCCTTAACAACTGGTATTGTTGCAACTAAAACCTCAAAATCAACCATTGAATAGAAAAGTGGTGCTCCCAAAATCACCTCTTTTTTTTAGGGTCAAAATTACAACTTGTTTGAAACCATTGCCTTAACAACTAGTACCATGCCACCCAAAACCTTATAATCAACTCTCAAGTAAAAAATAGATGCTACCAGTGACACTCTTTTTTTTAGGATTAAAATTACAATGTTTTTTAAACTATGGTAAAAAATCTCAACACTATTCCAAAAAAATGGAAAAGAAAAGGGAAAAAAATGTGAGGGGAAAAACATTTTTTTTATTAAAAGAATAAACATGAAAAAAAAAAAAAAAAATAAAAGAAAATTAATAAAAAGGCCCACCCATGTGCCTCTCTGACCATCCTTACAAAAGAAATAGACAAAAACCAAGATGGTGGACTTTTGGGCCATGGTTTAAAAAACTTCACAATTTGAAGCTCGAAAAAAATGTGTGGCACTAGTTGCACCTATTTTCAATTCAAGGCTTGATTTTAAGGTTTAGGGTTCAATAGTATCAATTGTTCAATAAACATGATATTTACACACAATTCAAACACCTTAAGTAATCTCTCACACAAACAGATCAAAGATTAGTACACTAGTGTATTACATGGTTAAAACCATCAAAGAGGAAAACAATGCATGGCCCCAACCAACGCGGCTACTTGAGACAATATATTAATGCAAAAGGAAAAAAAAATTGCATATGAGTTTCTCACAATCAATCATCAACAAATGACCCTCCATACTCTTTAGATAAAGATCATGGACCAATTAGGTGTTAAGCCACAACTTGATATAGTTGTTGGCATGAAGGAAAATATGAACCGTCGGATCACTTTATGTCTAGAATATATCATGATTGTCGGTTTACATAAATACAAATGCATGCTAAGGAAACATAGTAAAGAAACACACTTTACCTAGACACACATATGACCAAGTAGATCTTAACTAACTCCTAAGTGTCTAAATATCCTAACACCCCCCCTTAAGAACAACTCAGTATAGGATTGAAGGATTTATAAAGGTGACATAGTAGGAGAATGAAAGAGGCATTAGAGCATATCCCCCCTCAATGACAACTTCTTGAACTCTTAGCATAAATCAAAGTTTGAAAAGCTTCACTTATGTAAGGGACTTTGTGAAAATGTCTGCAACTTGATCATCTGTAGGGAAAAAGAGCACTTTGAGAACGTGATCTTCAATAACCTTTCCGATGAAGCGCATGTGTAGCTCATTGTATTTCTTGTTTGGTGTTCAATTCAATGTTTAGAAAGCTTGATGGCACTCTAATTGTCACACCAAAGTGTGGTTAGATGTTGTATCTAGAATCTAAACTTTGAAAGGATCGATCGAAGTCACATGGCTTGTTGACTTCCATTAACTATTGCTTGATACTTTGCTTCTACTGAAGAAGGAACAAGAGCTTGTTTCTTTTTACAAGTCTAAGTGACAAGTCTAGAACCAAGACTGAAAACATAACTTGTAGTAGATTTATGGTCACCATGGCCATCAACCCAATAGGAATCAATGAAACCAACCAATAAAGGAGTCCCCCCTGAATTGTAATGTATCCCAAACTAAACCATACCTCGGATATACAGAAGTATATTTTTTGCTACTTTATGATAGCTCTCATGGGGTGTTTGCATAAACTGGGCAATAAGACCAACAACAAAAGAATATCAAGATGGGTATGAGTCAAAAACAAAATGCTACCAACTAACTAATGATACAAAGTGACATCTACTTCAAGTGTAATATAGGCGGTAACAAATTTGACTCTAGACTATAAGGGAGATGTGATTGGTTTACAATCTTCCATGTGAAAGCGACAAAGAGGATCAAATGTATACTTATATTAGGAAATGGATTTTCCTTCCTCACCTAGCATCCTTTCTTGGTTTTCAATACTTGGAGGTCAAGGAAATAATGCAAATAAACTAAGTTTGTCATTTCAAGTTTTTCTTAAGGTTGGATTTCACATGGTCTAAAACCTTTGGGGTCACTACCAGTGAGAATAAAGTCATCAACATAGAGAATAAGTATTATGATATGGTTACCAACTTTCTTGGTATAGACATGGTATGGTATGGTTACCGCTTTTCTCTGAGCAACCGCACGCTAGGGTTTGGACAGTTGCGGCCATTGCAGAGGGCAGCATGAGCACCAAAGGAGGGGGTAAGGGGACCCCCTCATACAAACAGATAGTGGTAGACAGAGGGAAAGGGCCAAGGGGTGGAGTATTCAAGGCACCAATGACAGACACCTTGGGATCAGGCCCTGGAATAGGTCAGGAAAGAAACAAGGGGAAAAGTGAATGCAGGGAAGAGGAAGCAAGAGAAACTCAGAACAAGTCGCAAGACACAATGAAGACCAACCGGACCGAAGGGCGTAACCCATGCAAACCCAAAGCAACACTGATACCCAAGGTGGTATTGGAGGATCTACAGACGCAACTCTATAGATATCAGATGAAGACGCATGCGCTAATCTACAAATTTATGGGATTATGGCCCACAAAAAAAGCGTTGCGCAACTGGATCAAATATCACTAGAAGCCAAATGGGGAAGTGGAGCTCCACCTGGGCTCGAAAGGTTTCTTCATAGCGGTATTCATAAACTTGGAGGATAGAGACAGAGTATTTTAAGGAGGGCCATACTTACATGCATCAGCAGGACTATACATGCATCCATGGAAGGAGAATTTCTCCCCAGAAAAAGAGACCTTCAAAAAGGTACCTGTCTAGCTGAGACTCTACTCCCTACCCTTAGACTATTGGCTACCTTCCACTTTCGAAGTGATAGGGAATAAACTGGGGAAATATATAAAGATCATAGAAGTAACCCTGAAAAGGAGATACACATCCTACGTAAGAATATGCATAGAGATGGATGTGTCGGGAGCACTCCCAGAAGCGATATGCCTCGAATTAGGGACGAGAAATGCATCCAAAACATCGATTATGAACAAATCCCCTTCTGATGTAGAAGATGCCACGAACATGGCCACCTGATCAGGGAATGCCCTCTTAATAAAAAGAAAGAAATGAAAAATTCCAAACCACAACAGGATGAGGATGGATTTGTTAAACCAAACCCCAGAAGTAGAGCCAACAAAAGGCAGAGCAAAGCCTAGGTAGGAAATAACCCAGAAGTTAGATTGAGTCCATAAGGAAAGGATAAAACCAATCAAGAGGCAGAGGCTAATAAGGATACAGTAACAACCCAGGAACTTCGAGAACAAACACCAAACGAGCCCACTGACTGACCTAACAACCAAAAGGAGCAAGGAAGCTACGCAACTCCAATGGAAGGAGAAATCAGAGACGACAACACCCCCATGCAAGACGTATATGGAGAGGTGGAAATGACACCGAGCGAAGTAGCCACAGAAGATCCAGAACTCAGAGACCTGGTGGAAAGGGAAGGGATAGACCTCACGAACAAACTGGAGCAATGGAAAAGACAGGGAGTGGACAATGTACCAGCAGAGAAACTAGACTGCATCCAGTACTTGTTCCTCCTAAGGGAGGAAGCCAAATCTAGAGGCCAAAAGTGAGCACACGGGGAGATTGGACACCTAAGAGTCAAAGCCGGTGAGGTACAACCACAACTCTCACCCAAACAGACGCTGAGGAAAAAAGGCAGGAAATCCAGCAATGTAGCCCTGCAGGAGCTTGGAGCGCTACTGATAAACTCAGGTAAGATCAAAAAACTCTTCCCCAACTCCCCCCCACATGTTTAAAATGAAGGTTATAGCATGGAATATAAGAGGCCTAGATAGCCCAAGAAAACAACGAATCCTTAGGAATAGACTAAAACAGGAACAATCGGATCTTTGTTTCATCCAAGAGACCAAGTGTAATACAGAAAGAATGGAAACAATCAGTCAACAACAATGGTGAAAGTACAAGATGGTGGCCATTGGAGGCCACCAAATGGAAAGAGGCATCCTCACCCTATGGAACCCACAAGTAATAAGCCTAATAGCAGCTGAAGCGACAAGGCATACCATTACGGTCCGCATGCAAATCATTGGGAACACAGAGGAGATTTTATGCACTAATGTGTATGGACCCCAAGTGCCAAAGGATAGGAGAGGAATGCTAAGCGATCTAGCATACCTCAAAAATCGAGCCAACAACCTCCATTGGATCCTAGCTGGGGATTTCAACATCATCACGTCACTCGCGGAGAAAAAAGGAAGGACAAGAAGATTGGATAGAGATGCGGAGGAATTCTCAAAATTTATAGACACAGTGGAAATGGTAGATATGAAAACCAAAAATGGCCATTTCACCTGGAATAATAAGCGAATGCGCCAACATCAGGTAGAAACAAGACTCGACGGATTCCTAGTGTCAGAATTAGTCATTAAGTAGGGAATAACCTTAGACTGCATCATCCTTCCATGGGGGGATCTGATCATTGGCCAGTGCAACTAGAAGTAGGATTCCATACCACACCAAATAACAGACCCTTCAGATTCGAGAAATTTTGGATGGAACACCCGAATTTCAAGGAAAATATCAAGCAATGGTGGAGTGAAGAGCAATGAGAGAAAGGGACAAGGATGTTCAAACTCTACAATAAACTAAAACATATCAAATATAGGCTCAAGGAGTGGAACAAGGACACCTTTGGGAATATAAACCAAGCGAAGAAAAACATAGAAGAAAAAATGAAAAAACTCCAGGAAACCTGCATTTTGGAGGGATACAATGAGAAAAGGAAAAAAGAGGAGATCCAGATGACCCAGGAATAGGACGAAAGGTGCCAACAGGAAGAAACTCTCTAGAAACAAAAGTCCCGGATCAGATGGCTAAAGGAAGGGGAAAGGAACACCAAGTTCTTTCACAGAACAACCATGGCCAGAAGAGCCCATAACAAAATCTTGAAGATAAGGGACCCAAATGGAATAGAAAGAGAGTCCCATAAGGACATCGAAACAACTCTAGTAAACCACTTCCACGGGATCTCCCAAGAACCTAATCAGGATAGAACAGAGGCCATACAAAAGGTGACCCAGCACATCCCTCGCCCAGTAATAGAAGAATAAAAAAAAAACTTGATCAAGCCCATTGTGGAGGAAGAAATAGACCAAGCACTCCAGGAAATTCCCAATGGAAAAGCTCCAGGCCCAGATGGGTTCACAGCAGAGTTTTTCAAAGCTTGTTGGGAAGTCGTCAAACAGGATGTCTACAAGGTAGTAGAAGACTCTAGAATGTCGGCCTCCATCCTGAAATCACTAAATGCTACTTTGATAACACTCATCCCCAAAGAAAATGAAACCAAAACTCTCAATCGTTACAAACCAATAGCGTTGTGCAATGTGGTGTATAACATAATTTCCAAGGTTATAGCCAACAGACTGAAACCACTACTACCCACACTGGTGTCGCAAGAGCAAGCGGGGTTCGTAGCAGGAAGGAAAATAATGGACAATATTATCCAAGCCCATGAATCGATCCACACCCTAAAGCTTCAGATTAGAGGGGGAATGATAATACAATTGGACCTAGCAAAATCCTACGACAAAATCAGCTGGCACTATATGGTTAGAACCCTGGAAGCCTTCGACTTCACCCAGCACTGGATCCGATGGATAACCAACCTACTATCCACAACAAGATTCTCGCTACTAGTAAACGGATCCCCTGCCAAACCTTACTAGCCCACAAGAGGAATCAGACAGGGAGACCCATTGTCCCCCTTTTTATTCATCTTAATGATGGAAGGACTCAGTCGAAGCATAAAAAGCGCAACCGCAACAGGGGAAATAAAAGATGTCAAACCTTATGAGAATTGTCCAACTTCCACACACCAACAGTTTGTGGATGATACCTTACTTCATGGCATGCCCACAGTCAAGGAAGCGAAAGCCTACAAATGAATCTTAGATGAGTTTGGGGAAGCCTCAGGGGCTGAGATAAACCAGTCCAAATCAATGATCTTCTTCTTTAACACCAACCCATCTATCCAAAGGAATTTAACCAACATCCTAAGCTTTGAACACAAAACCCTCCCAACCAAGTACTTAGGCATCCCTCTAATAGACAAAGCCTACAATATGTCAATGTGGGAAGGAATAGTCAACAAGATTCAAGACCGGGTAAACAATTGGACTTTCAGATCCCTTAACCTAGTAGGAAGACTTATCCTAACCAAGTCGGTTCTGCAAGTTATCCCAACGTTTATGATGTCAGTTTTCTAGGCCCCCAAGGGAATTCTACAAAAAATAAGAACCATACAAAGGGAATTCTTATGGCGCGGAGCGGAAACAAGGAAAAAATGGGCACTAATGGCTTGGGAGAAGGTGTGTAAGCCAAAGAGCAAGGGAGGCCTTGGGCTACACGACCTGCAAGTAACCAACAACGCCTATGGGGCGAAGCTTTGGTGGAGATGGATCAAAGAAACGACCACGCCATGGGTTAACCTGTGGAAGGAAAAGTACGCCCCGGATATTAGTAACCAAGACAAAATCCGCTTCAGAGGCACCAAGGAGGTTTCATCCATCTGGAACTTAGCCTGGCACAACAAGACCTGGATCCAGACACACAGCTTTTGGGAAATAAGGAATGGCAGAACCGCCAGATTCTGGGAGGATGCCTAGAAACAGGAACCCAAATTGGAACAACTAGGCCGGGAGGAACTCCAACAGGAGATGATGGCGCAAGGAAAAACCCAAGTTTACCATTACTGGAAACAAGAAGCATATCACAACAAATGGAGAATCTAGAACACTCTCACCCCACAGACTAGAGACCAGAACGCAACAACAGTTAAAGAAGTGGAGGAGGAATTGGGGAGAAGGAAAATTGCAGTCACGGATGGAAATGACCAGCTGATATGGGGGCACAAAGCAGGAGGGGAATTCAATATTAAATACGTACGCCACTACATAACAAACCAAGATCAAGGAGTTGTGGCGTATCATTGGGACAAGCTCTGGAATAGCCCTCAATGGCCAAAAATAAAAATATTTTAGTGGCTAATACTACACAACCGAATCCTAACTTGGGAGAAACTAAAGAAGAGAGGTTTCATAGGCCCTTCAAGATGCCACCTATGTGAATAAAAGGAGGAAACAACGAACCATCTCTTGGATGAATGTCCTTACACAGCAGAATTATGGGTCTGGGCAGCAGGCATTTTCCGTCAGTCTAATAGGATCAGAGGAAATATTTCTAAAACAATAAACACCTGGGAGGAAAACTATAGTGACAACGAAGAGGTGAATCTTTGTTGGACCCTCACCCCCGGCATAATCATTTGGGAAATTTGGAAGGAAAGGAATCGACGCATCTTTAGGAACCAAAGTTGGACGGTTGGAAAGATCAAGGAAATAGTAATAGCCATGACAAGGGAAACGGTATAGAGCCGCAACCTCCGAATAGGAGGAGCGCAATTCACTGATCAGGATCTCAGAATTCTAGAGGCTTTCCAAGTGAAAGGAAGACACAACCCCAATCAGGTGATATGGGTGCCACAACTAAGTTTAGGTGAGCGCAACTGGAAACCGCCACCAGATGGATCCCTCAAGCTAAATTTCAACGGGGCGTCGAAGGGCAACCCAGGACGGATCGGTATGGGGGAAGTAATCAGGGACAGTCAAGGAAGAATTATCTGACTGTACACAGGAAGTTTGGGGAATTCAACAAACAATGTTGCGGAATTTGGAGCATTGGAGACAGGCCTGGAGATACTACACAGGGAAGGAATGGAAAATGTAATAGTGGAAGGTGACTCCATGCTAGTCATCAACACAGAAAGGAAACTCCAAAACAACACCAAAGTGGGAAAAATATAGAGGCATTGGCACTTGGCGTACTATCTGTAGAAGATTCAGGAGCATTTGCAGACATGGATCACAGTGGAGTTGTGTTGGGTCTGCAGGTCAACAAATGGACTCACGGATAGAATTGCTAATGAAGGGGTCGACAAGGAAGGATCAGAATTGGATGCCACATGGATTAACATCCCAAGTGGCCAGTTTCGGACAGATTTTACCCAACTAGAGGCAAAGGACTATGACGGAAGCCGAAGTACGGGTGACCACATCGAGGCTGGAGACACATAATTAAACGAAGGGAAAGTAGGATCTAGGCCGAATCCGTTAGGTCGGCTTTTAAACACGAGTTACAATGCAAATCACAGTCACACCACAAGAAGGGGTATGATACCAAGGTCTTGTCAATAGAAGGAAGTACAGGGGTTGGTCGTGGGAGAATGGAAAGGGTAAGCCATAGTCGACAAAGGACGAAGACCAAAGGGATAGCCTGAGAACAGGTATGGTTACACCTCATCCACGCCCAGATCCCGAGGGAGGAAATGATTGGAGGACAACGTGTAAGGAAAAAGATTGGCATTGGAATGACGGCAGAGTTCCCAATCGCACACACTCAGAAACAGATATAAAGGAACAAAAGATATGCTTTTACGGGAGACAAATGATTACCTGGAGAAGACCACCTATGGGGAAACTCTATAAAAGAAGAAGCATCAGGGATAGCGACAAAATAACTAGAAACAATTCTAGAGACTAGGAAGGGGAGAGTAGTAGCAGAGAAAGAAATCACGACAAAAGCCACGGCTTACAAGAAAAGATGGTAAGAACGAAGAACACCCAGAGTAAGAGGGGACCCCAGGGGGAGGAACTCCCAATAAGTGTCTGAAAGATCACTAGGATGGAACAAACGGCCAGAGAGGCCAAAGGCACCTTCCTCAAGCAGGCAGATACAAAGGATATACCAGTCATCGATAGATGGGAGTGAGAAGTCAACACCAAGCGCTAGAGCAAAGCCTGGGTGGAACTCATCCAAGAAGCAGACTAGTTAAGGGACCTATGGGCCACACAGCCCAAGAAAACCCTCTACCACAAAACGGTGGAGGAATCCTGGCGTACAAAAATGATAATATGCAAGCTGAGAGCAGAAAAGAACGAGACCAGCAAGGTGGAAAACCGAGGCCGCAAGAAGGAAATCATAGAAATCCTAAGCCACCTCAGTGACTTGGAGGCTAGCGTAAGAGGCATAGCAGAGAAACAGAGGAACCAAGGCAAAAAAATAGACCAACTGTGATGCAAGAGCATCTCTCCACGTCATCCAGCCAGCCATCCAGCCACGTCGAGCGCGTACATTCAAGTTGAAGAGAGGCACAGCCTCATTTAAAATTTGAATTGAATGTAATTTAAATGCTTAGGCTGTTGAGCCAGGAAGTCGTGCCTTTGTGCAAGCGTAGAGTAGATCGGCCATTAATGTTTGTATGGATGAGATCTAGATCCGATTCTGGACTAGACAGCCCATTCAATGTAATTGAATAGGGTAGGTAGGTTGGAGGGAAGCGCTCGAAGAGCCCCTCAGGTAAAAGAGATCTAGCATCTCATTTTGTAGGGAGGAGAGAAAAAAGAGGTTGTAATGGTTGTAAAGAGAAGAGCCAGAGAGAGCTCGAGAACACCTTGTAATTACAGGCATTTGCCATTTTAATACAAAGAGCAGTTTTTCCTGCATTATTCTGTGTTATGTGGATGTCTGTGAGTGTTCTTTTATGTTGTAGATGTATACTGTAGTTGTGCATTTGCAGGAGTTCTTGATTTCCAGGGTTGAAGGTCTTTGAGGCTTCACACCAGGAAGGTGTGACAGAACATTGCGGGTTCTGAGAGCCATGCACAGAGGATGCACTTCTGAACTCTGCGGAGTCAGACAAAGATGTGTTGCGGCACAGGAACTGGAATCAATAACTCAGAGGAAAACCTCAAGGTTGTTGAATACCTTGGAGGCAAGGCTGTGTATGAGAGACACAGTTGCAGACAGAATTCTGATGTGAATTCTGTAAAGCTCTGCCAAGTGGGCATTGAGCATATGCACAGTGGTGTTGAGGGAGGAACTTTGTTGTGAGTTCAGACAGAAGCCAGAATCATTGAGGATTCTGTGAAGCTCTGCCAGGTGGGCATTGAGCCAGTGCAAGGAGTGCACAGGGGAAGAACTCTATTGTGAGTTCAGAGAGAGATAGAATCACTGAGGATTCTGAGAAGCTCTGCCAAGTGGGCATTGAGCGGGTGCATAGGTGCACAGAAGGATAGAACTGTTGAACTTTCTGGGAGAAGACACTCTATTAGGTGGGCATTGAGACTGTGTGCAGGTAGGCACAAGAAGAGAAGAACTCTTTGAGTTCTGGAAGTGAGGAAGAGTCCACTAAGGGAACCTTCTTAGGGTTGTTGAACACCTTGAAAGACTCAGCAATCAGGTTTCTTGAGCAGGAGATAGCCCAGAGGGAATTTCACATTCTCCATTTATAGGAGAAGGGAAGAAAGATAAAATCCCTTGGGGGTCTAAGTACTTGCAGAAGCTCATAAGAGATAGCACTTTTACGTGCGTGAAGACTCTACAGAGGCGTAGGAGTCATAGAATCCTTCAAGGATCTGGAAGAAGGATAAGATCAGGAGGGACAGCATCGAGGAGAACGCGCACGGCCAAAACCCAAGCAAAGGAGCTCGTGGAGAAGGAAGACAAAGGTTGAGGCCTTTGGGAGACTTGGAATCCTTCCAAGCATAGGCAGAAAGTGCGCAAGCTTAGGAGGAGCGGCGACAGCCGTCGGATCGGCAGGAGAAGAAAACCTGGATTGTTGAAGATTTCACGTCCAGAGAGCATCAGAGAGAGCGCACGGGAAGAAACGATCTACACCGTCAGATCTGGAGGAAAATCCCGTCAGCCGTCAGATTTGGTGAGAAGCGAGGAGGTTACGACTGGGTTTCGAAGGTGCAATCCCAGGAGATTGTGGACCATCGGATGTTCACACAGAATCTCGTCAGTCATTGGATCGGGAGAAGATGATCAGAGTTTAGCCTCTGGAGGAGCGTCGAGGAGAAAGGATCTGAGTCGTCAAATCTGGAACGAATTTCCCGTCAGCCGTCAGATTGAATAGGAGTTGCACAAGGTTTATCTTCGTGGACAAGAGGCGAAAAATCCCGACTAGGGCGTAGCCATCGGGATAGCAGTCATCGGGAAATCAGAATTCTTGAGGTGGAGAAATCGAGACACTCCAAGTCTCGAAACGTCGGGAAGATATGGACCATCCGTTGGGGGAGACACGTGGCGGAGATCGAGTGCCTGTCGGTACTTTGGCGCATCGGGATTTCGGTATTACCGTGGACAAGAGATCGAGGAAGTCCATAGTGAAAACCCCGACACATAATCTGAGCCGTCTGTTTGGGGAGACTGGTGTCAGAAATCTGCAAGGAGTCGAGATATTCGGCATCGGGAAATCGGAGTTCCTAAGGTCGAAAGAGTTGGGACATCACAAGTCTCGAAATCCTGGAGTAATCGGGACCGTTCATCTGGAAGGGACGCGTGGCAGCCATCGACGTCGTCGGGGAAAGTCCCGACAAGAAGTTGTTGATCGGCGTTTGGGTCATCGGGATATCGGGGATCCTGATGACAAGGTGTTCATACATTTTGGAATCACAAAGTTCGAAACCCCGATGAGTGGGAGCCAGCTGTCAGCACATCAGACAAGGAGGGAAGCGCCATTGTGAGGGGCCAACTGTCAATGTAGCAGAGAGTCGGGATTCGAGGAGTCGGGAATCCCGTGGACATATGCACTTTGGCATTGGAAACCCTGAAACCCCGACGAGGGATCAGCCTGAGGTCATGGGGATAGTGGTCATATTGGCCAGGAGTTTAGCCTAGAGGGCTAACGGGGATTGGAGAGCATCGGGAAATTGAAACCCAATAACCCCGATAGGAGGATATAAGGCTGTGGTCTTATGGAGGGCGGTCACATGGACTAGAGGGCATAGCCAGGAGGGGCTAAGGCCGGGCAGAGAGCTCATCGGTGATCAGGGATTCGAGAGTACAAGAACTCTTGACTTCAGAAAGTTCGAAACCCCGAAACCTGAAATTAAGATCAGGAAAGGAGTGCGGTCATGTGCAGAAGGCCGTGTAGGTGAATGAAGGACCTATGGATCGGGTTTTCAACTGAGATTCCAGCAGGGAATCAAAAGAGCTAATTCGGCTCGTATGAGAATTTGAACGATCCTTAAGACCGGGAGGTCAGGCGCAGAGACCCTGCGGGGTATGTAGGAGCGTAGTCGCACCACTAGACTGGCTGGTCAATTCCAACTCTACCTTCGCTATGTCCATCACATGGACATCACTCTAGCAGACCGACACGAAACACCAGCCAACATCAGAAGGAAGCACATGGTGGAGCAGAAAAAGGAAAACGAGGTAAGGAAGGAAGGAGCTCAAAGCCACCCAATCTGCGTGGACTAGCGCAGCATCAACTCAAGTTATTTTGTTTCTCAATATAGGAACAACTCATGTTATATGCTCTCGCTTTTATGTATTTC
Organism: Picea engelmannii; assembly: GCA_009831015.1. Classification (NCBI taxonomy): domain Eukaryota; kingdom Viridiplantae; phylum Streptophyta; class Pinopsida; order Pinales; family Pinaceae; genus Picea; species Picea engelmannii. The sequence continues at coordinate 56,106 of ML829125.1, read as the reverse complement.
TGATGGTATAGTTTTTTTCTTTTTCAAACGAACTTATGGAGACCGGGTCGGTTTCCTCGAGTGGCGGCCCAGCCATCCTTTCACTAATGTAGATAGCGCAACTTGGTGACCGCTGATTTGGTTTCCTTTTGGTAGATCAGGGGACACCCCTCAGCGCTTTTTTGTACAATATTTTACTCAGTAATATAGAATCTCAACTCACTTACAAAAAAAAAAAGGAACGATATTCTTCATTCATCATTGAGTCCCAATTTAAATGGCCAAAAGCTTTTGTAAATGTTTATCGATCAGGAATCTCTAAAACGTGAGCCAAAAGAGAGGAGGCTCACTAGAACTATGAACATGTATGATGTTGATTTGTAAGATCACTAGAAAGATCACCATCTACTTCTCATATTGTACATGCCCATCTAGGAAGCGGTGGTGTTGGTGTAGGTTCATGTTCAATGGACCCAACTAGTGGAAGGTGAGCATGTATAGGTAGATTTTCATCCTCATTATCATTATCTAAGGAGGAAACCAAAGTAGGATCATTAACAAAACATTTAGGAATAGAAGATGGCTCACAGACTAAATGTGGCACAAATGTCGAATTAGGCTTGCAAGCCAAAGATGGCCCAAATGTTGAATTAGACTCACGGGCTAGAGATGGAAATTTTTTTGAATTAAGCTCAGAGGATGAGCAACCTTCAACGAACTTAACATCTCTCCTAATAATAATTTCATTGGAACAAGGTTGAAAAAGTATATAACCTTCTACATATTCAGAATATCCAACAAAAATGCACTCCTCACTTTTAGGCTATAATGTTTTCTTTTCCTTGTCAAGAATATTAGCCCATTCTTCACCACCAAACATACATAAGCGACTTACAAATGGTTTAATTTTACTCCATGCTTCTTTTGGTGTTATATTTTTTAAATCCTTTATGGGAGTGCAGTTTACTATGTAATTAACCCAAATAATAGCTTCCCCCAAAAAGAGGACTTAATCCCTTAGATTGGCTCATATAATTTGTCATTTCCTTTAATGTGTGATTATTTATCTCAGGAACACCATTTTGTTGTGGTTTATATGGGACAATATATTGCATCTAAATGCCCTATGTAGTGCAATAAGTTGTAAATTTGTTGTTAACATATTCACCTCCATTATTTGTTCTTAACTTTTACAGTTGATGTCTAGATTGTTTTTCTAGAAGGGCCTTGTACGCCAAAAACTTGTCAAAAACTTCACTCTTAAGATTTAAGAAATAAACCCAAATATGCCAGGAGATGTCATGAAAGGAAGTTAAGAAGTACTTGAACCCAAAGAAAGAAGGAGAAGGAAGCGGACCACACAAATCATTATGAACAAGATGCAAGGGCATTTAGGCATGCCAAGAGGCACGTTTGTCAAAATTGTCCTAATTATGTTTATCAAGGACAATGCCACAAAAACACCATGTCTGCGGAAAATGAGAGGAAAACCAATCACCATGTTTTGATTACATAGCTTCTACTATGAGCGATAGTTTAGATGACCAAAGTGTTCATGCCAAAGCTTGCTTCAGTCATTGCTATGAGCAAAAAAAACTTATGAAAAGATGGTGATATAACTTGTCAAATATGTACAATATAGTAATATGATCAACAATTCTAGTTGTTACGACATGCTTATAATCTTTTAAATCCTTGATTACAACTTGGTGAGGTGAAAAGTCTACAATTTTACCTTCACCTAAATGAGTTATTTGGTATACCAATAGAAGAA
>ML829125.1:0-49074 GCA_009831015.1 Picea engelmannii | reverse complement strand
TATACAATTACCGACTTCGTTAATCCTCAATGGGGATTAACCTAATAATAAAAATAATAATAATGACATGATTAATCCACAATGGGGATTTAATCCAATAACAAAATAATAAGAATGCTCTTCGCAGTTACATTATTTCAACAAATAGTACACTCCATCATGGACTATTCTACACCCTGGGGGATATATGAAACCAATTTTCAATGCATTTCTACAAACAATTTGCATGCATTGTCATACAAACTATTTTCTACACACCGATTTATCTATGTATTGTCATACAAATTTTGAAATTTACTCAATTATAACTACAATCATTCGCTTAATGAAATCCACATGATTACCATGTCATGAACTCAAAATAAATAATTCTAACATGCATGTACATTTCATCATGATTGAGATCTTAATAAAAAAGAAAGAAGAATACACTTATCTTTCATAAAATGAGTTACAAGGCAACTGACTGTGGGTGGACCGTTTTCCTCCAAACCATAGGAAAATCCTTTGTGGATACCACCCCCATGTTGGGCTATGATACCACCAAGATGAAGAAGAGTTGTCAAAGCTCCTGTCACAACGCTACATGACACCTGCCCAAATATTATGATCATGCACTTGGCGTGTGGCATTGCAACCGTTCAAACTTGTTGGCGTGACCAACCCAAGTCTACTTAGCTCGAACTATGCCTATTCACCTAAAATATACCCATACTCTATTCTAGGCTACCACGAGCTAGATACACCTAATTTGTCTTTATACTTAGTCTATTTAGTTAGTTTAGCTTATTCACGAATATGCATAAACAATCATACAAACCAAGGATCAATACACAAGATGTGCAACGACATGGTCTAGCAGCACCACCATTCCTAACATCCACCTACCACAACAATATATAGATTTAAAATAACACAAAAGGCACGCATGGATCTATCTTACAATATACAAGAGTTGGGCACGTAACTAGTTTCCTCCAACATCCCCATACAAAGTAAACCCAAGTCGCCCCACGACTCAACTAGTTGTGCTAGGCGGATGTGCATCTTGGTCACCCAGATCGGCACCGCAGGTCACCTAGCTCACCCATCGTCTCCCTTCACATCACAGATTGCCTCTCATTTTCTTTCCCATACACCGTCAAATCACCAAGAACTCCAAGTCCACTTTTTGGCCAACCTGTCTCGACAAGATTCACCCATCTCTGTTGTCACATACTCCTTGAGGTAGCATGAGTCACCCAAGAGGTGACTAGGATCCTTGGGAGGAGCTCACCCCTCGACTCCAAATCTGCCTCAGATGTGTTTTGTTCTTAGCTCATTTGCCTTATGGCTCATACATATGGTGTGCTCATCCATGAGTGGACGTGTCCCTTTGGTCGATGCACCCCATCGTGCACACATGCACCCGAAGCCGATGCGCACTCTCACCCAATGAGCCCCGAACCATCACAATATTTTCCAACATCATGACTCGCTCTACATGAGTGGGCACACGAGGCCACTTGGTCGATATCACTCCCAAGTCACCCTTTGTGTGCCTATACAAAGAAGGAATGTGTCTCCAATTCACCACATTCCACCGAGTGTGGTTGTTTCCCATGCCCAAGTCCTATCTCGACTCAGTGTGAGGTGCACACGCTCGGGGTCTGTGACAGAGGTCTAACATCCCCCCCCACCAAAATTCGTTCCTACCCTCGGCAACATCAACAAAAACATGCCATCTCCAAGTCCCTGCCCGAACTTGTGCCCCCATCACAACCTCACTATTAGGAACCCCAAGTTTCATGCGAACTAGAGACCCCAAATTTCTACCAAGGTGAAAACCCCAAGTTTCCCTACAAAGTGGAAACCCAAAATTTCGACAACACCTGTGATCATCTGCAAAAATGTGCAACCATCCACACTTCTCTTTGCCTGAAGTTGTATGCGACCAAATATGTCAACTACATTGGAACGACGTCTCCTCCCCAAATTTGTCTGCACTACCCAAGCTGTCACTGCCCTACTGTGATGATCACACTCTACTTTGCTACTACTACCTCCACTGCTGCAACCTCAATCAGAACATGAAAATGTCTAAGTGTTGAAATTATGTGACTTCTTGTTTCACCCATACTTCAACCATTTCTTCCACATCTCTGTACATTGTGCGCCCCAATTCCTACACTAGTTGGGTAGCTAATCCAACCATCACGTACAAGTTCTGAGATGTACATCCCCATGTGGGAACTTATTCTTTTCTGCGCATGTCACCATGACTTCATCCAACTCCAAAGACCAAGGCAAGTGACTCCCCTTACTTGACTATTGCTTTCATCATCCAACCTTCATCGAGAAGATCCTCCACAATTTCCAAGCGTTGTGTATCCAAACCTACCATACGCTTCGGTCCACTCAACAATATAGAATCAAGGTAAGGTCGCACCTCACCATACTACAATGTGAAGTCACTCCAATGTGAAGTCATCCACAACAACTTGACTCCACTGTCCACCTCATGGCACAGTTAGCCAATCTACTTGCTTCACACATAGTCCGTGCCATATCCAATTCTGTGAAGAATCAAGGAAGTCACCATGTGTTGCACCTCCAACCAACTCTTCCCTTACGACTCAATTTGAGATCATATCCACAAGTCTGAATTCCTTGGCCAAATCCTCCTACATTCTCCATCTGCATTCTTGAACATGAAACATCCCAAGAACCATACATCCAAACCACCATCGCAACAATACTTCACTCAGTCATGCTACTCCTCCACCCTCACCATGCCTTGAGATGATCGAACCTCTCAACCATGTTGTCCAAGACAAGAGGTGTGCATACCTAAGTGCTCTTTTCATGCTACAATCTAGGTTGTCTGCACAATTCTCCAATTTCCTAACTTCATCATCTGCTTTGTTGTGAAAATTGTTGTCACTTCCTCCCATAGTTGAACCCAACTCATCCCACATCCAAGCTATGTGAAAAGTCAAGGAAATCATTGCACATCTACCACCCATGTGACCAAGCAAATCCAATCTTGCACTCATCCCACAAACTGTAGGATCCATGAACCACCTCATCTGTAGTGTAGCTTGAGGGAATAATATGGGGTCCCTAGGGAGGTACCAAAAGGGGAATAATATGAGATAAGTATTGTTTTTTTTTACTAGCGGAATCAACAACTAGGCGGTCTCGTACTCGCGTGACATAAGGTCGATTTCGACCGCTACCACTATAACCTCTAGGGGCCATACATATGCCCCTTCGCAGGCACGGGTAAATCGAGGGGATTTGAACTCGGAACCTCATCAAACATAACACTTCATATCATGACACTTGCCAATTGTGCTACCCCCCGGTGCTATTAGATAAGTATTGTTAGCTATAAATGCCAATTTTAATAAATAAGGCCTAGTGTGAATGCAACAAATGTAAGAGGAATTACTAGAAGGTTACCCCTCTAGAATATTTTTAGGTGGGTGTAGCACTATATAAATGGGTTCAAACAATGCAATGGGGAGTCAATAATTATTGTATTTGGAGAAATAGCTCATTAGGAGGTTGCCCCTTTGAAGAGGCAAGTGAACAGGAGTGGATCCCTTCTGTAATAAGATCTGTTGTACGACATTGCCCTACCCTAAGAGTTTCATATTAATAAAGTGGATATTTCTCTATATTTTTCTCTAGATATATTGTGGTGTTTTTGTATTCAAATCTTTGGAACTTAACAAGTGGTATCAAAGCTCTTTCTTCAACCACGGAAAAAAAAGGGAATCGTTTTTTTCTATTTTGCAGATTTTTCGAAGAAGAAAAATAAGGTCGCGACACTCCAGACAATTCCTCTAGTTTTCTATGTATAATTTGTATATTTTGGTTGTATAACTGAGTTCCTCTCAGAAAACAACCAATTAAAAAAAAAAAAAAAACATTCGAAATGGAGTCCGGGAAGTGAAGTTATCATCATTTTAAAAACTGCTAATTTTTCAGGGTTTTTCCGCGGACGACCGCACAATTTTGCTGGGTTTTGTAGCACTTGGGACAAAATTTTCCCAAAGAAATTACCGATATGAGTTCCTCTTACAAAAATTACTCATTTCAAAAAAAAAATCATCTGAATCGTAGCTCCGAAAGTGAATATATCACTAATTAAAAATCGACCATTTTTTAGGGTCTTTGTGATGGTGGTGGGACTGCATAGATCATAAATTTTCACAGGGTGCTCATATTTCTACAAGATCGGCATCATTGGATAGAGAATTTTAAGATATTTCTTTTGGTATATTCTATGTGGTGCTTTCAATGGATATCAGGGGCCTAAAGCATGAAGATAGGATGAAAATCTTTAACTTTTTTGTTGAATACAAGGACGATCGTATTGTTTGGACCACATACCCTTGCATCAAGGAAGAATATGATCAAGAACGATATGCATGGTATGATTTAGAGTTTGATTGTGAGGATTGGTATATGGACGGTTGTCATCTTTGGGAGGATAACTATTTTCATCTTTTACTTGATGACTCTACTCCACCTTATGTAGAGCACATTATGGAGAATAGTCAAGAGCCTTCTCTAAACACTATTTTTTAGTCTTCTCTAGTACTAGTGTGTTATGCAGATAATTTTTTGGACGTGGAGGAATCTACATATTTGTATCCACATGATTAACTTAGATCTTTGGAGCATCATTTTCATCGTGCTATTGAGGTCCATTATCTTCAGTGAGGAGTTCATATGAGCACTTGGACATGGGAACTAGGTTTACAGTGGAGCTTGGACTACTTCAACTTGGTAGCTAACACTTCTACATGGGACTCAGGTTTACAGTGGATCTTAGACTACTTAAACTCGGTGGCTCACACTTCTACATGGGACCCTGGTTCTCGAACTTACTTTAGCATTAGGGTCAACACTTATCCATGGGACCCTAGTATATGGTTGTACACCCTCATAACAAGCATTGCAGACTACACTTTCATAAGGGGGATGGAATGCAGTGTAGCTAGGGGAAATAATATGGGGTACCTAGGGAGGTACCCAAGGGGAATAATAGTATATCGGTATTTTTATGTATAAATGGCACTTTTAGTAAATAATTCCTAGTGTGAATGTAATAAATGTAAGAGTACTTACTAGAAGGTTCCACTTCCATAAGGTTCCTCCTCTAGAATATTCTTAGGTGGTTGGTAGCACTACATAAAGGGGTTCAAGCAATATAATGGGAGAGTCAAGAAGTATTGTATTTGGAGTGGTATCTCATTAAAATGCTTCCCCCTTCTAGAAGCAAGTGAACATGATTGGATCCATTCTATAATAGGATCTAATGTATGGTGTTGCCCCATCCTAAGGGTTTCAGATTAATAAAGTGGATATTTTTCTATATTTTTATCTAGATCTATTGTGGTGTTTTTGTATTAAGATCTTTAGAACTTGAAAAAAACACTGCAATAGATCTAGAGAACGATATGGAAAAATATCCACTTTATTAATCTAAAACACTTAGGATGGGGCAACATCATACAAGAGATCCTATTACGAAAGGGATCCACTCCTGTTCACTTGCCTCTTCAAGGGGGAAACCTCCTAATGAGATATCGCTCCAAATATAATACTTCTTGACTCCCCATTACATTTCTTGAACCCATTTATATAGTGCTACCATCCACCTAAGAATATTCTAGACGACTAACCTTCTAGAAGAAAAACCTTCTAGTAAGTCCCCTTACATTTATTGCATTCACACTAGGCCTTATTTATCAAAAGTAACATTTATACATAAATATAATTATCTACTATTATTCCCCTTGGGTACCTCCCTAGGTACCCCATATTATTCCCCCCAGATACACTACATTCCATCCCCCTTATGAAAGCGTTGTCCTCAACGCTTGTGACGAGGGTGTACAACCATATACCACGGTCCAATGGATAAGTGTGCACCTTAATGTTGATGTAAGTTGGAGAACCAAGGTCCCATGTAGAAGTGTGAGCCACCAAGTTGAAGTAGTCCAAGATCCATTGTAAACCTAGGTCCCATGTAGAAGTGATAGCTATCAAGTTGAAGTAGTCCAAGCTCCATTGTAAACATGTTTCCCATGTCTAAGTGCTCATACAAACTCCTCGCTAAAGATATCAGAACTCAATATCCCGCTAAAGATGATGCTAAAAAAATATACATTGATCATGTGGATACAGATATGTAGATCCATCCATATCCAAAAAATCACCTGCATAACACACTAGTACTAGAGAAGACTGAAAAATAGTGCTGAGATAAGGCTCTTGAGTGTTCTCCATAATGTACTCTACATAAGGTGAAGTAGAGTCATCAAATAAAAGATGAAAATAGTTTCCTCCCAAAGATGACAATTGTCCATATATCAATCCTCACAATCAAACTCTAAATCATACTAAGCATATTGTTCTCGATCATATTCTTCCTTGAAGCAAGGGTATATGGTTTGAACAATACAATTGTCCTTATAGTAGTTCAATATTTTCATCCTATCTTCATGCTTCAGGCCCCTAAGGGTTTTAGAGTGAAATTTTTCAGAAGTTGTAGCACCCCACATATCCATTGGAAGCACCGCATAAAATATACCAAAATAAAGCTCTTAAAATTATCTATCCAATGGCACTAATCTGGTAGAAATATGAGCAACATATGAAATGTTATGAGCTTTGTAGTTCTGTTGTCGTCACGAAGACCCTAAAAAATGAATTATTTTAAATCAAGAATATCTTAACTTTTGAAGCTCCAATTCAAATGATTTTTTTTTAAATGGGCTATTTTTGCAAGAGGAACTCATATGTATAATTTGTTTGGGAAAATTCAATCCCGAATGGTACAGAAATCATCAAAATTGCGCGGTCGTCCACGAAAAAACCTGAAAATTAACAAATTTTAAAACGATAATAACTTCGATTCCTGGATTCCATTTCGGATGATTTTTTTTTTTAAATTGGTTTTTTTCTAGAGAGGATGTCATATATATAACCAGTTTCTGAAATTTCTACATATAAAACTATGAGAATTTTCTAGAGTGTCGTGACCCTCTTTTTCTTCTTCGAAAAATCTTCCAAATAGAAGGGAAAAAATCCTCTTTTTTTTTCATGGTCGAAGAAAGTGCTCTAATACCACTTGTTAAGTTTTGAATATATGAATACAAAAACACCACAATAGATCCAGAGAAAAATATAGAAAAATATCCACTTTATTAATATGGAACCCTTAATGTAAGGTAACAACATATAATAGATCATATTACGGAAGGGACCCACTCTTGTTCACTTGCCTCTTCGAGGGGGAAACCTCCTAATGAAATACCACTCCAAATACAATACTTCTAGACTCCCCATTACATTGTTTGAACCCCTTTCTATAGTGCTACCAACCACCTAAAAATATTCTAGAGGAGGAACCTTCTAGTAAGTCCTCTTACATTTATTGCATTCACAGTAGGCCTTATTTACTAAAAGTGACCTTTACACATAAAGATACTTATCTACTATTATTCCCCTTGGGTACCTCACTAGGTACCCCATATTGTTCCCCCTAGTTACACTACATCATCAATACTACAACCATGCCCTCCATGGCACAATGGTTCGTTGATAAGTCTACCCAAGTCAAGTGTGAACCTAGTTTCATTAGTCAAACTCCCATCCTCTATGTCACCTATCTATGAAATGCTCCAAGTGCACAAGTCTCACACATCCAACAATAGTCAGCACACTACTACCTTGTTTATGTTGTGATCGAACCTATCTGTGCAATCCTTTGATCTATGTAAGTTAACAACTGATTCACATGTGTCTCAACGTACTGTCCAAAGGGATCCAAGGAAAACAAGTCATCACTGCACCCATTCGTCTCTTGGAACGAACCAAATTGCTTCTACCCAAGTCATTTCATCCTCCATATTTCTATTGCGACAATCAAGACATCACATGACAAATCAACAAAACTAAATAAGGAACCCATGCTCAAAGGTACCTCTTCCATCCTCTCAAACAAGGCATAAGTCTCACTGTCTTCTTCATCACAGCAAACCCTCCAACGCACCTCATAATAGAGCTAGACAACAATCCATTTCATCCCCATATTTGCAACCAAATATGCCTAAGCCCATCACTAAATTTGCCCACACAAATTGCTCCAAGTCCTCATCTGCATCACCCACACCAAGGCACTCCAAATTTTTTCGTGAATCCAATGAAGATAGAAACACGTGGAAGTCCCCCAAGTCTATGGTAGAAATAGGTCACCCTTTTCCTTCGCCAAGTCTCCCCATCTCTCTCCAAAGAACCCATCGCAAAAATATGGGTCCTAAAAAGAATTCGAAACAATCATGCGCACTCACGACATCTCTGAAAATCCCATGGTTCAAGTCATCATATTGTTGCGTGTCTACAACTCACCCCAAACCACCAAGTCTGATTGTGAAACAAACCTCCTTGCTATGGCTTGAGAGTAAGTTCATCCCCATCCAAAATATGACTAAGCCACAAAAATGATGCTTCCAAGTCACCCAACCCTAATCAAGCTCTATGTCCACATGTTGTTTATCTTCGTCACCAAGGCACCAAGATCCATGACACACCCTATCACATCAACATGTCGTTGCAACCAAAGGTCTGCAACAACATGACCCAACAAATCTGTATGGTGAAGCCGAGCATAAACAAGTCTCGACAAGGTGCATCCAAACTGTCTGCGACAAGTCTCCAACTTAGCTCTGCGATATGCAAAACTCATTCTAAATCACTTTCTCCATGTAATTGACCAAACTCATCTTCACTTCCATTTCATCTCTGCGCCTTGACTGCTTCTGCATCAAGGCACCATGCACACACCGCCCAACTGCTAAGTTATACTACTGCTAACTAATTTGCGTAACTCTGTGAAGATTCACTTCATCTGAAGGCTACAATCGACCTCACTCGCCCAACAACCTAGCTTGACCCAACTGTTGTTCTTGGTGATACACGACAAGAAGGTTTCATTGTGAAAATGTGCCCATCCAACTGTCTTGTAACTCAAAATGTGCTCTGATACCAACTGCCATGACCCTACAGGATGGTTGCCCAAATATTACGATCATGCACCTCATGAGAGCGTGCAACACTACAACTGTTCAAACTTGTTGCCTTGACCACCCCAAGTTTACTTAGCCTGGACTATGCCTCTTCACCTAAAACATACCCATACTATGTTCTAGACTATCGCGAGCTAGCTACACCCAAATCATCTTTATACTTAGTCTATTCAGTTAATTTAGCTTAATCACCAATATGCATAAACAATCATACAAACCAAGGATCAATACATAATATGTGTGATGGCATGTTCGAGTGACACCACCTTTCTTAACTCCTGCCTACCACAACAATATATAGAGTTACAACAATACAAAAGGAGTGTGCAGCTTTGTCTTACAATATACAAGATTTGGGAACCTAACCGATTGCGTCCAACATCCCCATACAAAGTAACCCCAAGTCACCCCACGACTCAGCTAATCGCATTGGGCAGACACAAGCCTCAATTGCCTAAGTTGGCTCGGTGCAGCAGGTTCCTTGCTCACCCACTGTCTTCCTTGACACCTCAAACTGCCTCTCGCCTACCTGCCCATACATAATTGAATCACCAAAAACTCCAAGTCCACTTGTCGGCAAACCTGTCTCAACATGACTCACCCAACTCTACTATCACAGACTCCCTAAGGAAGCATGAGTCACCCAAGAGGCAACTCGGCTCCTTGGGAGGAGCTTGCCCCTCTACCCCGGATCTACCTCAGACCTGTCCAAGCTCTACGATGATTAGTTGTGATGTGATGTGTTGTGTTCTTAGCTCATTTTCCCCATGGTTCATATATATGGTGTGCTCCTCCATGAGTGGACACATCCCTTAGGTCAACACACCCAATCATGCAGATGTGCGCATTCACCGAACGAGCCCTGAACCGTCGCAAGCTTATCCAACATCATGATTCACTCCACATGAGTGGGTGCACAGGTCCACTTGGTCAAGACCACTCCCAAGTCACCCCTTGTGCGCCTATAAGAAAAAGGGATGTGTCTCTAACTCACCCCATTTCACCGAGCGTGCTTGTCGCTCACGCCCAATTCTCATATCGACTTGGTGCGAGGCACACACGTGCACTCTGGGTCTATAATGGAGATATGACAACTCCCAATTCACTATTTTCTTTACCAAAGGATATCAAACCAATCCAGAAAGCCAAAAAAAGTGTAGAGTTTGAATAAATTACCTCCCTACTCAATATTGGTGTCTAATTCCACATGATAGTGCCTCTTTCATCTCTCCATGGATCCCATGATACTTGGGTTGCTCTTTTTTCATCAAGAACTCTATTCTCTCCTAAAGAAGTCAGTTTTTTCTCCAACTTCTCTGCCTAATTAGAATTCTCTTTTTTGCATGATGAAGGAGAGGGAAATGAAGAGTCCTAATCCAACTCTTCCACTTAGTTAATGATATGGATTGAGATTCCTAGTTGAACTCTCATTGATTGCATTAATATAGGAAGTAGGTACTTAAGGATATGAAATAACTACTTAAAGTAATTAATCATTTCACTAGACTCATAATTGTAAGATCATAAATATTATGATATAATGTCAATATGAAAATCACGTGAAAGAGGTTGTAGATAGGATATAGTAGTAACCATGAGACAAAGGTCAATTCCCCCATTACCTTTCCCCTCCGGTGGACTCACAGCCCCATCGATGTTTCCTCCCACCAATCATCCTTGGAACCTTTCATTATATTCACAATGATAATGTTTAGATGTTTTTAGAATTTCGATGGTAAGTGTACCTCATGGCATGACGCCAAAACGTAGTAATCAAAAACATAATTACAATATAAACAAGATCAAGTTTAAAGTGTTGAGATCGGGATATTACATCAATTGTGACAACATTGAGCGGGCTATAATCAACTAGATGATGGACATTAATATGAAGAGAACTTGCTAACAAAACATACAACTCTATTAGGTTTTGATCCAGGTGGATATTGGTGGCTTCCCACCTATTCCAACTAGCTCCCATTGTCTGTTGTTAGCTCAACACGTTATTTTATACTTCTTTGTAATTATGGGTTCTACACTTATGGGGTTGTCTGAATCCCTACACATCTTCTAGGTGGATATTGGTGGCCTCTCACCTAATCCAACTAGATTATTTCGTATGTTTTAATGTCAGCACATCTTGTTGTACTTCCAGGGCCATTTTGGAGCCCTAAACAGTGTTTTTTTGGCTCGCCACAATCAAACTGGAGGTGAAGTCATAGTTCGAGGGTGTAATGTGTAGTTTTTTGAAATACCTTTATAACAGGCTATCACACGCCTAAAACTGAGGTTGTATGCAAAATTTACGACCCCGGGAAGTTGAGGTAACAACTTACCCCTAGGGGCCCACATGACTTTTGGTGTTTCACTTTCTAGTGTTAGGTTTTTGGATGTCTAAGGTTTTTTCATTCATGAGTAATATCAAAAAGGCCTCTGGAGCCTCATTGTAATCATTCTGCTCAGATGGATGCACGTAGCAGCCACATCTCTTCTCAGATATAGCTACCACCATTCGATCAAGTGTTTCAATTATGTAGTTTTAAATTTTTCAGCCTATTTCATTTATTCAATATAACATATTGTTCACTGGATATTTGTGTTGTTCTTCATATCTTTGTGTTTATTTTATTTAGTCTGTTAATCAATTTGTTCCACTCCTAAATCCAGATTAGTGGTATCAGAGCGGTCTGCTCTTCATTTATTTTTCTTCGTGCATGTCCCTGACAAGATCTGGGTACAAGAAGTTGGGACTCGAACCAATCGAGTCATTACAAGATCGGTCACGTTGAGCTCGACAACAACCCATGGGGGATGAAAAGAAAGATGATGGACAAATTTTTGAAGATCCTTCGATGACTGCGCACAAGAGAATCATGTTCGTCAAGCGTCCATGCAACTCCCTTCAAGGTATATGTAAATTTTGATATTCCATTATTTGAAGGACTAATAGATGCAGATGTTGTAGATAAATGGTTGAATCTGCTCAGAGGGTATTTTTCGGTCCACAATTTTTCCGATAGGGAAAATATTACTTTTGCACTTCTCAAGGCCGTCCCCCATGTTAAGTATTGGTGGGATACTTAATCTGAGCAAAGGGTCGTAGAGGAATCTGCATTATTTGTGGTTGCCCCTACATGGGATTCCTTCTGGGGTGCCATTAAAGAACAATACTACCTTGTTGGAAGCTATGAGGACCAATACACTAGATGGACCACCCTGCGTCAATAAAGGGACCAGACAGTACCATCTTTCACCAACATTTTCCATACCCTACGCACCAAATTGGGTATCAAAGACTCTGAGAGACATCTGGTGCTCAAATATTGTGACTGTTTGCATAGATATATTCAAATAGAAATGGAGTTTCTGTACATCGCCTCATTGGAAACAACTTATAGATATGTTGTCAAGATCAAGCAAAAATTTAAGCATAAGAGGCGAGAGTTTGGATCTACAAACTCCTCACAGTCGAAGTAGGGAAAAGGAGGCCCCAACCCACATAGCAAGGGACCGACCCGAGATAGCCACTGGCCACTCTCAGGACAACCAGTCTAAGCTGCAACATAAGAAGGGAAATGAGAAGATGAAGAAGGACACGAGAAAATGGTGTGAGTACCATAAAATCCCTTTGCACAACACTGAAGACTGTCGCTCCAAGCAATCACTTGTGGTCAAGCTGAAGGCTTCCAAGTTAGAGGTCGATTCTGATTTCGAATCAAATCCAAAAGGAGGGAAGTGGATTATCGATGTTGAACCCAGTGGCACTGTCACTACCACCAAATTCAAGCCAAGCAAACTAGAAGAACTAGAGGAAGGGGAATGCCTCTTTCACTCACAGATGTGGGTAAAGGGGGCTCCCCTTCATTTCATTTTCGATAGCGGTAGTCATAAGAACTTGATCTCAACATAGGTCATCAAGCGGCTGGACCTGCTGATGACACCACACCCACAACCCTACACCATCGACTGTCTTCACCAAGGGAGATATCTCCATGTCAGCCAATAGTGTCATCTTCCCTACGACATCAAGCCTTTCAAAGATGAGGTATTGCATGATATTGATCCCCTTGAAGTTTATGATGTTCTTTTAGGAAAACCATATTTGTGGAAGCGTCATGTTGTGTATGATTCTAGACCCCGTAGTGTTATTATTACTTTGGGTAGACTATTGAACATGATAGCATAGGTAGCGCCGCCTACCACTATTTCTTTATTCTCTGCTAAGCAATGCAGTAAGGTCATTTCACAGACCGGGAAGTTTGTATTCTTAGTGATCCGTGCTCATAGTAAGCAGAAGACCACCGCCACATCTGTGGCCTCTACACAGAGCCTCTCTTTGCAGCATAATCAAGTGGATGGGTTCGTGGAAGAATACATAGACATCTTCTCCTCATCCACCGAGGTACCGATGCACTGCTAAGTCAAGCATCCAATTGATCTGAACCTAGGTGCACCTCTACCTAATGGACCATTCTATCATCGCTCGCTGATGGAAAATGACAAAATCAAGCGTTAGATCCAAGAGATTCTTCAAAAGGGGCACATTAGACCCAACTCCTCCCCTTGTGGAAGCCCAATTGTACTGGTGTAGAAGAAGGACGAGACTTGGTGACTCTACATTGATTACAGAGCCTTAAATAAAATCACAGTGAGGAACCGTTACCCAATTCCCAGGATTGATGACCTTCTTGACCAACTCAAGGGGGAAAATTTCTTCAGCAATATTGACCTAAAGTCTGGCTACCACCAGGTTCCCATCAAACCAACTGATGTATGGAAGACAACCTTTAAATCTAAAGAAGGTCTCTTCGAATGGCTAGTCATGCCCTTTGGATTAACAAATGCACCAACCACTTTCATGAGGTTTATGGATGATGTATTCAAACCCTTCACCAACTCTTTTGCGGTGGTATATTTGGATGACATCCTCATCTTTGACAGAACTTGGGAGGAGCACATGCGGCATATTCAACAGGTTTTGAGCACTCTGCGGCAGCACAAGCTATATGCCAACTTGGAAAAATTCTCTTTTGGCATGAACAAGTTCCAATGCTTGGGCTACATTGTTGATGAACATGGGGTACATGTTGATCCAGATAATATCCAAGTCATCCGTGACTGGCCAGCCCCAACCACACTCACCGAATTTTGGAGCTTCTTGGGATTGGACAACTTCTACCAACGGTTCGTGTACGGATTCTCCCATATTGCATCGGCCCTCATCCAAGTGACCAAGGGAATTGGCAGGGAAAATTTAGTGTGGGGGAAGGAACAACAACGAGCATTCGATGATCTGAAGCATCGCTTGTGCTCAACTCTAGTACTCTCCTTGCTCGATTTACAACAACAATTCAAGATTGAGACTAATGCATTTGACTATGTTGTAGGCGCAGTTCTCACTCACCACGGTCATCCAGTGGAATACCATAGTGAGATACTCTCAGATACTGTCTGGAAATACCCCACCTATGACAAGGAGATGTATTCCATTGTACAATCCTATCGTCAATGGAAACATTACATTCTGGGAAAGGAGACGATCATCCACACTGATCACAAGCCTCTACAATTCATACAGACACAGGGGAAATTGTAGAACGACCACCATCATAAGTGGTCCACCTACCTGCAACAATTACATCTCAACATCAAGTATAAGACATGGATATCAAATTGTTTTGCTGACTACCTCAGTCGACCTCCCGTGGATGAACTCACCACAATGTTCCATTCTTGTGGACATGAGGCATCTGAGTGGCCCCAACTTTATTAGCAAGATCCATACTTCGCCACCACCTATCAACTCTTGGGTACAGGTGCGACTGTCACCGATTTTCACATTCAGGACGAACTATTATGCCATCTGGGACATCTCTGTGTTCCTACAAGCGAGTGTGCAAAGATGATTTGGGAAGCCCATGATGGCAGGACATTTTGGTGTGGAGAAAATTGTGGCCATTCTTTAGAAAAATTTTTAGTGGCCAAAAATTCGATATGACGTCAACAAGTATATCATATCTTGCACTTCCTATGCCATTTCCAAGACAACCATCAACAAGCAAGGCTTATACACCCCTCTTCCTACTCCCAATAAGCCTTGGGAATCCATATCAATGGATTACATGTCTCACCTTCCATCCACCAAGCAAGGAAATGACTGCGTATTTGTGGTCATTGATCAATTTTAGAAGATGGCCATTCTCATAACCTGCAAGAAGAATATCACAATGAAAAATGCTGCCAATCTCTTCTTCAAATGAGTGTGGGTCCATTTTGGGATACCATAGACCATCATCTCTGACTGAGACATCAGGTTCCTCAACACATTTTAGTCGAGTCTTTGGTCATTGTTGGACATCGAGCTCACTAAATCCACTTCTTTCAAACCCCAAATAGACGGCCAAACAAAGGTTTTCAATCAGATGATTGTGCCCATCCTACGCATGTACAACTCTAAGAATCCACGTACATGGGATGAGAGTCTCCCATATGTTCAACACAGTTACAATAGGGCTCTCCATAGCTCCACCGACCATAGCCCATTTCAATTGGGGCTGAGCTTCCAACCCTCGGGTCCCATTGATGTTGCACTACCTCTTTCCACCACACAGACAGACTCTTCCCATGTTCAGTTTGAGATCGACAAAGCGACCGGATTCATTGAGTGGATTCAACACATCCGCCAACAGGTCGAGGAGATTTTGCAGAAATCCAATGCTAAGTACAAGCAGCGCCATGATCAACACAGGGTACCGCACTAGTTTCAGGGATCCGCCCACTTCACTATGGGCCTTACACTATCACCAAGGATGTGGGTGGCAATTCTTTTGAGCTCAACACTCCACCATTCCTTGGCCTACTCCCAATGTTCAATGTGGACCTCCTTCAGCCATATTTTCACCATTATTGGACACCTCAGAGATCGCAGAATAGCTGACACCAACATAGGTCAACCCTAACTGCATGGAACAAGAATCCACTAATTTTATAGTGGACACACAAGTCAAGGGCACTCGTTAGCAAAGGATCCATCTTTATCGGGTTGTCAAGGTAGGGCAGCTCCTACACCAAGGCAAGTGGCTCACTCGGGGCCAAATCCAACAAAAGTTTCCTCACCTGATGGGGTAACTCAATGCAATGGAGACCATTGCTTCCTAAGGGGGGAAGATTGATCCAGGTGGATATTGGTGGCCACCCACCTATTCCAACTGGCTCCTCTTGTGCATTGTTAGTTCAATACATTCTTTTGTACTTCTTTGTAATTGTGGGTTCTACACTTCTGGGGATGTCTGAATCCCTAAACATATTCTAGGTGGATACTAGTTGCCTCTCACCTAATCCAACTAACTTATTTTGTATGTTTTCATGTCAACACATCTTGTTGTACTTCCAGGGCCATTTCAGAGCCCTAAACAGTGTTTTTTTGGCTCGCCACAGTCAAATTGTAGACAGAGTTAGATTTTGAGGGCGTAATGTGTAGCTCTCTGAAAGACCTTTCCAATGGGCTATCACGTTCCTAAAACGAAGGATGTATGCAAAAATTACGACCTCGGGAAGTTGAGGTACCAACGTACCCATAGGGGCCCACATGACTTTTGGCGTTTCACCTCCTAGGTTTAGATTTTTGGATGTCTAGGATTTTGGAATTCTTGAGTAATATCAAAAAATCCTCTTGAGTCTCATTGTAATCATTCTTCTTAGAAGGATGCGCGTAGCATCCACATCTCTTCTCAGAGATAACTACCACCATTCGAGCAAGTGTTTCAGTTCTGCAGTTTTACAGTTTTAGCCTATTTCATTTATTCAATAGAAGATATTGTTCACTGGATATCTGTGTTGGTCTTCATCTCTATGTGTTTATTGTATTCAGTCTGTTAATCAGTTTGTTCCACTCCTAAATCCGGACCAGGTTTTCAAATCATGGCAACTCCTTCACCAAGGCAAGTGGCTCACTAGGATTCAGATTCAACATAAGCTTCCCCATCTAATGAAGGGACTTGAAGAAATGGTGACCATTGCTTCATAAGGTGCGACGACTAATCTAAATAGATACCAATGGCCACCCCCACTTCCATTGACTCATAATGGTTCTACATATTGGAAATTCTACTATAATTTTGCAAGTCTTGAACTTTAAGTATATTTGTTTAGCATTTCCCATGTATTTTTTACTATTGACATGTACTTGCAACCAAATATTATGCGACCTTACAAACATATAGAGCATCATCTAAGCTTTGTAATGACCTAAGAAATGCTACAAACATAGTCTATATGCAAAAGTTATGGCCTTCAAGAGTTGACATGTCAACTAGGCTCCTTAAGGCCCATGATCCTTTTGCCACCTCATTTACTAGAGTTAGGGTTTTGGATATTTAGGGTTTTTTCCCCTTAGGGTCTTATACTTTATGTTAAAAGGTAGTTTTGACCTCTTACAAGGAAATTCTTTACGAATGAGCATAGATGACACGTATATCTCTTCGAAGATAAGCTAACACCATTCTAGCCAGTTTGTATTGCTTTGCATATTGTTGTGTTCTTCTATTTCATTCATTAAAAAAATATGGGTTTCATTGTATTACTATGATCTTTGCAATAATTCTATGTGATTCTATTTACATTTATATCTTTATTTTTTTCTCTACATAATCTTTATCGTGTGCACTCTTATGTCATTAATAATGAAACCATGTTATCATATGCACTTCTTGGCAAATGCACACTTCTCCAAGTTGTCAAATAGATAGTACTTACACATCATATTCATAACCATCGCAACATGTCGGTCACATTCTTCTTACTTCTTCTAAAAATCATTACATTGTCAAGACAAACTGCAACAAATTCATATATGAGTGGTCACATGGCATCATCAATAAGGTACTTGAGTGTTTTAGGAGCACTGGCTAAGTTGAAATGCATCAACAATGACACATACAAGCCATTCTTAGATTTGAACATTATTTTCTAAATATTTTAATGCACAACATGGACTTGGTGGTATCCATGCTTCAAGTAGATTATTGTGAAAATTTTGCTCCCTTCAAAGTATCAACAAGGTCATCAGTCTAAGGAATGAGTATTTATTCTTCTTTATGATCTTGTTGAGGACATGATAGTCAATTCACATACCCCAATAGACATATTTTTTTGGCACAAGCATGACCAAGATTCCTTAAGGTGACACACTCAACCTAACACATCCTTTCTCTTGTAATAACTCAATTTTGATCCCTGGAACGCAGTGGATCAAATTATGTATAACTTTTAAATGCATGGATATAATGATGAGAGTCAAATCACATGAGCTTAAATAAATGAGCATGTGTGTAAATGATGTAAATATGTTAGTATGGATTCCTAGTGTGGAGCTCAAGGGAAAGGCCCGACTAGTGAATGTATAGGCAAGTATATGATGTGAATATACTTATATGGACTGCGTGGTAGGCTTTCCATGATGAAATCAAGCTATGTAAATATTAATGCTGGAATATAATATATAATTGTCCAAGATGGTTGTAGAGAGCATAAGAGGTTCTATGATTCCACCAAAGGGGGAGAGGAAAGTGAAACTATGGAAAAGTGAATCCTCTATTTCTAAGACTTTGCCTTGGATTTCATCTATTTTCCACCATGTCATTTAAATAAATCCATCCACCTCCATTGACTTATAAAACCAATCAATGAATGCATGTAAGAGGTTGGAGGAGAAGTCTTATCATGTAGTTATGGAATCATGGGATGAGTACAATCATCATGGGGAATTGTGAGAGCCCTACATTCCTCCTATCATAAGTAATGTCAATCACCCTTCACTCCATTCTTTCTATCATTCTCATGTTCATGCTCTACATTACTCACGCATGATTCTCCATTGCTATTTGTGAACCAGTCTAGAAATTGACCAAACATCAACACTATAAAGAGGAAATTACAGATCTTGGATCAAAGATAGATGGCTATAGGTGAGCATAGAATTAGTTGGGAAAGTTAGGAAACCATCACCCACTATGCATTCATTTATCTTTTGATGTTTAAGAGCCAAGTATTTTTCTTGTAGGGAAATCTCAAAAAGTATACAATAGATTGGACTCTTTCTACCCACACTAAAGAGCACTAGAGGGAAGAATATCCCAAAGGGACTATTGAGTAAAGAAAGGGAAGATCTTCCTTGTTTTGTGTGGGGTAGTGGAAGAGAGTGTCATAGTTGTTTGATGGTAGCTAGATGAGATGCCTAGAGTGCTCTATAATGAGAAGATCGGTTGATCATGAGATCAATGGGGTTGGGTTGAGAGATATAAAATCATATTGTTTGTTTCCTTCATCGTGGTGGCCTCGTATCCTAGCTTGGGGGTGGTATCTACATTGGATACCTACAGTTGGGTGGAAAATATCTCGTACACAACCAACTTTTCTTAAAATATAAGCACATTGTCATTGTTTATGAATATGGAAAACTAATGTTATTTATTTATTATGGAAATATATGTATTTTACACGTTGTGCATGATTATGCTTGAATATAGTCATGGAAATTAGTTGTCATGAATTTATGTCGATCCATGTTGGTTTAATTCCATGAGATTTTAATTATTGAACATGTTCATGCATTTGATTTAATTTTGGCCTTCCTGGGAGGCTTACCTAGTTGGTACTATGGGGAGTACAGGAATTTGAAAGCCCTATGTCATCGCTACTCGTCCTGTGTTTGGGAGTACCTATGTAGGTTTTGAGGAAGCCATGAAATTATTCAAGACCATGATGGTTGGATTAAGAAAATTTGGGCATTTGGAGGGTCTCAAGACAGATCTACATGAACTAGGCATGTACAGTTTCAACCCTATGTGAAAAAAAATGCCCAAAATTATTTAATTTGTAAAAATGTCATGGTGAAAGACAATGGTAAATGATGGGAACCTATTTGGCCTGAGGAGAAATTTATGGATTCTCTTGAGCACATAGAGACTTAAAAATTATATGGGCTTAAAACGAAAATTGGTTTTCAATATTTCTTCAAACTAACGGCAACAAAATTATGAAAAACCCAGTGTTATTTAGGTGAAAAAACCTCGAGTAATGCTCCTCGAACACAAAACTTGATGCCTCCAATGGTGATACCCACAATGGCATCATAATGGTGTAGGGATGTGTTGAGGCCTCAACACCTTCAACAATATAGATAGCTTGGGGCCCCTCCTAAAATTCTTCCAACTAAGATCCTTTGATTGTTGCACCCATTAATCAGGTTCTTTTGATTTTAAATGGTTAATCATTTCCTTTTGACTAGATGATTGATATTTGATTTCCTGTTGATTTTTATTTATGTCATGTTGTGGTCTTGATTGAGTATGATAATAATCTTGGCGAGTGTGTTTGTGTCGCTATCATCTTTCATTATGCTTATCATATTCACACGTATGTTTTGTGCCTTTTGATTCTATGACTAATACTGACCATGAAAGTGCCTTTTATTTTTATATGGGTTGATTATGGCATCTGCAAGACATAGGTTGACTCTAAATTATATCTTAGAAAAAAAATGCCCCCCCTATAACATACTTAGTATCAAGTACTCCAAACATCAGTTGGTTGTTTTCATATGATAATATTTCTCCGACATTGATGGATAACCTCAATTCCAACAGATATTTTGAGAGTCTATATAACACAGATATCATAGGAATTGACGGAACTGAATTCAGATGAAGCATTAGAGAGAATTCCACTAACAGAATCGAAATATGAGGCTGAGAAGTGCTAAAATTATTACCGAGAGATTTTTCATCAAATGAACTTCATTAACCATGAATGTGCTTAAATACTTGAATGAAGTTGTAAGTTTTCTTACTAGAAACCTCTCCCTGTTCTCTTTGCATCGCAAAAATCGATGTCTCAATCGAACACAGTATGAGCAAGTTATGGAATTTTGAAGTTAGGCTATTGTTGTGTCAGTGTCATCACCTTCCCTTAATTTCTTTATTCCTTCTCTTAAGCTTTTGTTCTCAGTAAAGAAATTAGGCCCCCTTTGAGAAATGTTCTTTGGGTATAAAAATGATTAAGTTAAAATAATTTTTCATTCCCTTCCAACTTGATCATTTTTTCAAAAGTTGAAGACCTCACTTGTTCATCGATATACCGGCCAGAAATCCTCTTAGCTCGCCGATACAACCTTTATTGGCGAGAAATCCATTTCTTGGTCGACACTATGGAATTTCTCTAGCTTTCTTGAACACTTACAAAAATTTCACCTTTTCCCTTCTCTCTAATTTTCTCTTCCACATCGATGTTTCGGCCAAGAATCCCCATTATGGGTCGACACACCATGGAACTATTTATCGTGTTTTTGCCATAAATTTTGAATCCAACCTTTTTTTCACATGATCCTTATACTGTTGGAAAGGTATCATCGATATCTACAACTTCCCAGTTATAAGACTCAAGAGATTTGTCACCATTCATCCCATATTTTCAATTTTTCATACTGGCATACTATCATCAGCCGATGAACCTAATAACACAACATTTTAGTGGGGATCTTTGAGAAATCATCATCAAAGGTACCAGAGACCAAACTCGGGGAAGTATATCCGAACTACTCACTCAATTTCCAATTAATTTCCTCGTGTTTAAATACATTTTTAAATTATATTTTGAATTTTTGTACTTGCAACTCATGTATTTGGTGGTGAATGATAGTCAGGTACCGGTATTGGAAGAAGATCATACACATGAATCTGATTATGTAATGTTCCCAAGCCAATTTTTTCGCTTGGGAACACTAACTAACCACTGAATTCACTATTTGATTGTCTTTATGTGTAGGTTGGCCTCTCAAGTTTCGGCCTTAGGGTTATATTCAGTTATTCAACATAGATTATGAAGATGTACTCAAAATAATGCAAGATCTAATCAACACACAAGATATGGAACTCCACAAGCATAGATCTAACCTTTAATATTATGAAAGCATGAACCTGATACAATATAGAAGAAGATCTGGAATAACATCAGATGGCTCCGAGATAGAAGATATGATCTGCTAAAAAATGCTCCTGACAATACAAAATAGGCCTCCAAAGGTTGAATATATGATAAATACCCAAATACAAGAAGATTTAGGGTTTTGTCCAACCCCCTAGCTGTTGGCATGTCCTGTTGGATGGATGGGAGGGCCAAGGTTTCGGCCCAGCTAAGGGAGACATCCAAATGATGCCAAACTTCATCAAAATATAGATCAGGACAAGGGAAACCCTTCCCTGAAGTATGAAGTCCAAATGCCATGTCTTCCTCCTCCAACTGCCAAAACCCTAATCAAGGTTGCGCCCTCCTGAAACCCTAAAGTGCCCAATAATTTGGCCCTGATGAAGGAAGCCTCCAAAACTCCTAAAACTCTCTAGGATGATAGATTGGGCTGCCACAAATCACTGGGAGAAGTTTCACAATCAGATCTGAGGTATAACCCCTGGATTTGACAATATCTGAATCACCAATACGCCCTCCTTCTCTCAAAACCGTCCCAAACCTATAGATAATAATATGGCCAAAGTAACTCCTCCAAAATGCCTCCAAACTGATGAGCAAGGTCCTACAAGAAAAACCCAAGTGTTATAATGTCTCTAAGCCCTGCCACAATGTTGGAACAAACTTATCTTCATGCAATGGTGCGCCCCTGCTGGAAAACCCTCAATGGTACGACCCTGCTTCCCTCTTGAATTGATAATGGAACCTGTGATGAGTGTAGAATGGTGTGGGTGGAGTATTGCATCCTCGAGACCAAGCTTGGAACAAGGTGAGTGAAATATTTCACCACTGAGTTGTTCTCTTGGGTTTGTAATCTCAAAACCCTCAAAATTCTGTGTTGAAGAGCTCAACAAGAAAATACCAAAATATCCAAGATGAATGAAAGGTGAGTCCTAGCCTTTCCTTTATACTTCCATTCTATTTCCCTGTTGAGTTAGTTTAACCCCTAGGTTCAACTCCTAACTCAAAATCCAACGTTCTAATTCTTCATTGAGTTACCTTTTGTCCTTTTTCCCTTTTTCCCAGTCAACTTCAGAATATAACATTGAGTTAGATGACTTTTCCCCAAGCTGCATGAGACTATGGTCTAGTGGGGATGGCTAGACCACTACGTCTTCTCAAACCTCTTCATCAAGAGGTGGGGTACATTACAGTCTACCCTACTGGAAATTACTTTCCCACAAGCAATTATGAACGTGTCTCTCGTATCACCTGTTCATTCTCCCATGTGGCATCTTCAGTAGGTAGATCCTTCCACTTGACTAAGTATTCTTGGATGCTCCTCCTATGGAGTTTCTTCTCTAGTACCTCCAATATCTCCTCTAGTACTAGCACTAATTTCCCCTCTTCATCTAGAGGTGGCAACACCTCAAGGGGAGTGATGTGTTGGCCGATGTCCCTCTTCAAGCATGATACATGGAAAAAATTGTGGATCCTGCTACCCTGTGGGAGCTCTAGCTCATATGCCACGGCCCCTACCCTTTTTTTGATCATGTAGGGCCCAAAGAAGTGAGTTTGGAGTTTTTCTGCTCCACTTCTTTTGATAGAATCCCGTCTGTACTGTTGGAGCCTTAGGTAGACTAGGTCACCAACCTCAAAAGTACACTCTACCCTGTGTTTGTCTGCTTGGACCTTTTGTTGATTTTGTGCCCTCTGTAAGTGATCCTTCAACTCCTTGATGATGTCCCGACTCTGTTGTACCCAATCCTGTACCATTGGGGCTCTGCTGTCACCAAAAGCAATCTCCACAAAAGAGAGTGGGTCATAGTTGTACAACGCCATGAATGGGGTCATGCCTATGGACATGTGATGGGTGGTGTTGTAATAGTATTCCCCCAAGTGTAGCCATCCAACCCATGCCTTCTTCTACCCTGCTACATAATTCCTGAGATAGCCCTATACCCATTTGTTTAATATTTCGGTCTGCCCATCAGCCTGAGGATGATAACTAGTGCTAGGGATCAAAGTTGTACCAACCAGCCTGAATAGCTCCTACTAGAATGTACTCATGAATCGATTGTCCCTGTCACTGACAATGGTTTTAGGTAGACCATGTAGTCTGAAGACCTCTCTGAAAAATAATTCGGCCACCTATGTTGCACTGAAGTCTATAGCAATGGAGAAGAAGTGTGCAAATTTCGTCAACTTGTCCACCACTACGAAAATACAATCCTTTCCTTGCGCCCTTAGTAACCCTGTGAGGAAATCCATGGAGATGATCTCCCATTTGTGCTCTAGGATGGGTAAGGGTTGTAGTAGTCCCGGTGGGGGAGTGTGCTCATCCTTATTCTCTTGAAAAGTACTACACTCCTTGACATGATTCATCACATCCTCTTTGAGGGCCTTCCATGAGAACCTCTCACTCACTTGCCTATATGTCTTGCCAATCCCTTGGTGCCCTGCCACCAGTGAGTCATGACATGCCTGTAATACCTTGGCCTTGAAGGTCGATTTAGGAATAAAAAATATTTGACCCTTGTAATAGATAATGCCATCAATGCCCTTGAAGTTATCATCCTATATTTTCCCATCCATTACCTGACAAGCGAACTGATTTTTTGAGTATTCCATCACAAGGAGGTCCTTCTAATCAACTGATACATCTGTCATGGAATAGATTGATGACCTCCTGGATAATGCATCTTCCACCATGTTGTTTTTCCCTTTGAAAAATTCAATGTCAAAGTCATAGGCCTGGATCTTGCTGACCCACTTTTTTTGCCTCTCATTTAAGTCCTTCTGCTCCAAAAAGTACTTAAGGTTGTTGTGATCTGATTTCACTACAAATCTAACACCGACCAAGTATTGCTTGAATTTGGCCAAAGCATGCATGATGCCCAACATCTCTTTGTCGTAGATGGTGTAAAGTAACTCAGTTCCCCTGAGTTTTTGTCTCTCATACGCAAGAGGGTATCTATTTTGTATCAGTACGACCCCAATGCCTTCTCCAGAGGCATCACACTCCAAGGTGAAATGTTGGTCGAAATCTGGTAAAGCCAAAACTGGGCATGTGCTCATCACTTTCTTCATCTTTTCAAATGTAAATTGGGCTTCCTCACTCCATTTGAAAGCTCCCTTTTTGGTCAAATCGGTCAAAGGTGCACAAAGTCTTAAGAAACCTTTGAAAAACTTCATGTAATAAGTGCAAATGCCTAGAAGTCCCTTGGCTCTGTAAGGATTTTAGGTGTAGGCCACTCCATTATGGATTGAATCTTCTCTTGATGTACCTGTACTCCTTTAACCCCAATAATGTGTCCTAAGTAAAGGACCTCTGTCATTCCAAATTCACATTTGGACTCCTTGGCATACAATGATTTCTCCTCCATGATAGTCAAGATATGGTCCACATGTTGAAGGTGCTCCTTCCATGTCTTGTTGTAAATCAGCCAGTCATCAAAGAATACAAGGAGATGCTTCCTCAATTTTTTGTTGAAGACATGGTTCATACATGATTGGAATGTGGATGGGGAATTGGTTAAGCCAAATGGAATCACTAAGAACTCATAGTGGTCGTAATGACACCTGAAAGTAGTTTTTGGGATGTCCTCTTCCCTCATTTTGATTTGATGGTAACTTGAGCGTAGGTTAATCTTAGTGAAATAAACATCCCCATGGAGCTCATCCAATAGCTCATCAATCCTTGGGATGGGATACCTGTTTTTTATTGTCTTCTTGTTTAGTGCCCTGAGGTCAATGCACATGCGCATGGTTCCATCCTTCTTCTTGACCAACACCACTAAAAAGGAAAAGGGGCTGGAACTTGGTCTAATGTGCCCCATGTCTAAGAGTTATTTGATTGAATTTTCTATTTCATCCTTATACTTCTTTGGCTGTTTGTAAGGTGTGTTGATGATTGACTTTGATCCTTCCTCCAACTCAATGATATGCTCAAATCCCTTGTCGGGTGGCACACCTTGTGAGATAGGTCCAAACACTTTACTGTGTTTGTTAATGATCTCATGGATCTCTGGTGTGTAGTGAATCTTCCCCTTTTTGTCCACATGTGGCGAAATCTTGCACTTAGCAGCATACACGATTTCTTCTCTCCTGAAAATGGCCTCCATCCTCTTGGTCGCGAGTACCTTGGCTAAGTTACCTGTCATGCCTCTAAGGACTACCTTTCGTCCACTCTCCTCTGTGAAAGACATCTCTTTGGTCTTGTAGTTGGTGGTGATAGGCCCCAACGTACTGAGCCACTGTACTCCAAGGATTATGTTTGTGTCTGGATGGTCCATCACATAAACATCATGTACCAAATCATGCCTATCCAATGTAAGCTTCATGCCTGGAATGTACCTGTTACAAGGCATGGTGCTTCCACCTGCTACCTCCACCTTGAATCCTTCAAATTCAACCATGGGTATATGCCTCCTATGTAGCAATGTTGAGTCAATGAAGTTGTGAGAGGCTCCCCCATCAATCAACACTGACACCTTTTTCCCCTGCAAGACTCCTCTCATTCTGAAGGTGTTGTACTTGGGCACCCCACTGATGGATGCGAAAGTAGCTCTTTCTTCTGTCGTAATGTCATGACATGTAGCCTCCTCCTCTGCAGTTTCGGTGGTGTCTGCCTCTATGTTTTGGATGTGGCCTAAATCCTCATCCTCTTCATTGTCAGATGTCACCTCTATGTAATGCACTTGGCCACGGTCCATGCATTTGTGGGATGGGTTCCATGGCTCCTTGCATGTGTAGCATAGCTTCTTCCTCCTTAGTTCTCTTCTTGTATTCCCATCCATCCTACTTCTTCCCCTATCAAACCCCCTTGGGTCACGCCGTCCTGGGTTCATTGGAGGTCTCTGGTCTCTTCCTCCAGTGTGAGAGGTGGTCTAGGCACAAATTTTGGCTTTGCAGCTGGTCCTACGTCTCTCGTCCTCCATATAACATCCTGTAGGTTAGTAGGCTTAATAACCTTTACCCGACCCTTCAAGGGTTCCATCAACCCCTCAGTGAAGAGCATCATGAGTCTGGTCTGTGACACATCCTAAACCATGACTACTAGCCTCTAGAATTACTCAATGTACACCTTTGGTGCTCTTGTCTTTCTGAGTTGTGTGAGCTCTCGAAAATGTAACTCAGGATCCCCCTGGTCAAACCTGTCAATGAGTCTCTGAGTAAACTCTGTGTATGCCACTATCTGATTATGGCCCAGTGTGGTCAATCCATGATACTACCAATCATGATCTTTTCCATCCAAGTACATGGTGGAAAACTTGATGGTCTCCATCTCCCTCATAGGGTTAAGCTGCAGATAAGTATCTAGTTTATGTACCCACGCCTGTGCAGTCATCTTGGCCGATCCATCAAAATAGGGAATCTCCATCTTCCCATCCATGTGCTCAAAATCATAGTTTCTCATGTGGTTCAGCCTAGGTTTGCTTATGAATTTGAGTTGATAGTACTGATCTAGGGTCATCTACCTCTGAATTGTCATACTCAACTCGTTGTACTCCCTGGTACATTGTGTCATCTACTCAACAAAGTCATCTATGGGTTAACGTTGTGTGGGTTCATCTGTGAACGTGGGAAAGTATGGTCTAGGAGTAGCCCTGCTACCTATCTGTCCATGTGGTGCTCCCCCTCCATGGCTCCCCTCATATTGATGATATGGAATACAATCTGAATGATACATGTTCCCTCCATGAAATCCACTCGTTTACCTGTTGTCATATGCCTCTGGACCTTTTCCTTTGTGACTCATTTCTATTAACATTGTTGTTATCCTTGTCTGGTTTTCATCTACCTTCCTCAAGGTCTCAAATATCTCAGCCTGGCCCCTATGGTTTGTCTCCTGGTTTTCTTGTATGTAGGTGACCAATTTACTTTATGTCTGGTTTATGGACTTATAGAACTTGTGTGCTAAGAATGCCAAGCCCTGTGGCTCAATGTCATCACTTGAACCCTCCATTTCAGCTTCTGTCTCACTTGATTGTTTCTTCTGTTGGCCCATATAAATACCACTGAATTTTTGCATACACTAATCCTCACAGGATGGGAGGATTAGATCTCTGATACCACTGTAATGTTCCCAAACCAATTTTTTTTCACTTGGGAACACTAACTAACCACTGAATTCACTGTTTGATTGTATTTATGTGTAGGTTGGCCTCTCAAGTTTTGAACTTAGGGTTATATTCAGTTATTCAACATAGATTATGAATATGTACTCAAAATAATGCAAGATCTAATCAACACATAAGATATGGAACTCCACAAGCATAGATCTGACCTTTAATATTATGAAAGCATGAACCTGATACAATATAGAAGCAGATCTAGATAACATCAGATGGCTTTGAGATAGAATATATGAGATGCTACAAAATGGTCCCGACAATACAAAATAGGCCTCCAAAGGCTGAATATATGATAAAGACCCAAATACAAGAAGAGCTAGGGTTATGTCCAACCTCCTAGTTGCTAGCTCTTCAGATCAACGGTCCACGATCCGTGGTGATCGGACGACTATCCTTCGTCCTGGAACTTCAGCTTTCAGGCCTTTGGGGGAGTATTGATGCTAAAACTCCCGAAACTAAACTCCCGGAGTGACGTCATTCTTGCGTCACTCAATGACGTGTCATAAGCCGAGTGGATACCACGTGTCACTCAGAATTGTGACTTCCAGTGGCTTGAAATGCTGAGTAAACTTGACACTTGTCCTTGTATGATTGCACCATGTGTCCCTGATAACGTAGACTGCCACCTGTCCTTTCTGACGTGGTCTGTCATGAACTACCTCCTGGATCTGACGGCCCAGATTCATCCTTGATCCAACGGCTAAGATTATTTCACGATTTCGCATATCGCGAGTTCGATAGGTTAGCACACCTCGTTCCTTTGAATTTCCAGTCAGGGAAGAGATGATCTTTCACCATGTGTCCTTCTTGGATCAATGGACCAGATTTCTCCTCGATCCAACAACTCGGATCATTTTTCCATTTTGCGTTTCGCAAGTTAGAAGAATAGAGCACCTCGTGCCTTTGACTTTCGAGTCAGTGACATGAAGATCTTTCGACATGTGTCCTCTGGATCCAACGACCCACGACTGTCCTTGATGGATGGCCAAGATTCCTTCATAGTTTTGGAGATTTGGATGACTCCTGGTCTTATCCGCCTTACAGCTTCACCAGATCTAACGGATGTTGGTCCTTCGTAATTAATCCAGATATGATGGCCTAGATCTTATCGCGATTTCGCATATCATGAGTTGGAAGGTTAGAGAGCTTCCTTCCTTTGACTTTCCAGTCAGGGAAATGCTGAGTTGTAGCCATGTGTCCTGCTCGATGATGGACGGTCCTCTTTTTTTCGGAACTTTGTAAGCCCGCTTCATGTTGAACTTTAAAGATCGTTCAGGTTCTCCTAGATCTGACGACGGTCGGTCACCGTGCTCAGATCTAACGCTTGAGATCTGTCCTCCATTTGCGTGCTCCTCATGTCTGAATTCATATCTGATGGCCATCGAGAATTTGGAATGGGTGATCCAACGATCATTGTTGCTTCTCCTCCCGAGCTTCTCATTCCTGTGTGTTCTTGCCATCAATGACAAACACATTGTTCTTGTGAACATGCCAACACATTTCCGTCAGATCTGGAAATATAAAGCTCAAATACGCCCTTTTAAATTTTTACGGAGTTAATATTTTGGTTTTTGTTTCTTTTTATTTTCGGGTTGTTGCTCTTTTCAATCTATGTATTCTCTTTGCCTCGTTCCCTGTGCGATTTTGGAAAATCATAAATAGATCAAAAAGGCTTTTCATGTCTACGTATGCTCTTTGTTGTGCGCTCTGTGCGATTCAATAAATAAAAAATAGAGGGAAATTTACATTTTACAGGTAAACTAACCAAGATCTAACCCTTATTTTCGTCGAGAAGCGAAATTTTTTTCTTATGTGAAAATATTTTTTTATGAGCATGCTCTCCAAGGTCGTCTTCAAAAACAACACCAACAACACCCTCAATCTTCCTTCTAAATAATATAATATGTTTTGCACTAACTCACTTGGTTAAAAGTTACTTTACATGGTAAGAGGCCTTGAGTTCAAGTCTCTCTTTTGTTACTTTTTTTGAAAAATTTCATGTCTTCATTGTAAAGTTCATTTCACTTAAGTTATAAAAGTGAATCACTATTAAATAACTTTAAACATTTCATTTTAAGTTAATTTTTGCATGCAACTTTCATTTATAAAGTAACTTCATTGTAAAAGTGATTCTCACTTGTTCTATAAAAGTGAGACACTTCATAGGTAACTTATTTAAAAGCGATCTTATAGGCACAATTAAGAGGAGTATCACCACGTGGACCAACTTCTACTTGCCACGGGGCTTTTTGGTTACCGTTTATGCCTTTTTTCAAAATGACATAACTTTCACATCCAAAGTTTGTTTTCTGTGTCATTTTTTTTAAACAGCCTAATTTTTCGAGATCTTCCCATCGAGACCATCAGTTTCAGTTTTTAAATCCAAATTATCTACATATTTAATATGGATTCTTCCAGTGATCTTTTTCTTACCAACACCAACTACTTCCAATGGAAATCCTAAATGGAGGATTTATTAAGAAGTAAAGGATTGTACCAGATTACCATGGGGAAAGAAACATAACCTACTGATAATGAAAATAAATTCAAATGGGAAAATAAGAATGACGAATCATGTGGACTGATTGGAATGTCTGCCTCTCCTGATTTAAGGTTTCACCTTCAAGGAATTTATAACCCTGATGGAAAATCTTGAATCTGTGTTTGGTAAACACAATATTATTCGAGCCCACCAGATAGAAAATTAGATAACGACTTTAAGTCCAACTGATTTTTTTTGCATTGAAGAATATTTATCTAAGTTCAAAACACTTAGAATTTTATGTGAACATTGTCACATAAAGTTGGACCATGAGCGTTGCATATACATTATTCTTGTTAAGCTTGGTAGTGCATATTATGTTTTTGTATCTACCTTTTATGCCACCAAAGAAGCTCTAGGGACTGCTTATAAAAATCCCTCTCTCGAGTCCTTTTGTGATGCTTTGACTAAAAAGCAATACAAGTTTGTGCAATTTTGAGTGATCAACACTACAGGTACCTCCAACAAAGCCTTAGTGGCCCAAAAAAAGATAAACCTAAGAATCCCAAGAAGCAACATCCTTGCCACAACAACAAGCAAAACAAGGGTCTTAAACCCTCTCAGCCAACTTCCACTCCTAATGGTGACAAAGGAGCAAAATCTGACAATAAGAAGACTGACACACATTGCAACTTTTGTGGGAAAGATGGTCATGATGAGTCCAAATGTTTTAAGAAGATGGCAGCTTTAGAAGCAACGATGAAGAAGCACAACATCAATATTGATTCTTCTTCTTCTTCTTCTTCTTCTTCTTCTCATGGACATGCACTTTCTGCTTCTGGTTTCTCCTTCAATGCAACTTTTACTTCTTCTAATAAGTGGCTTATTCATTCTTGAGAATCTTATCATATGGATAAGGATAAAGCAACATTTTTTTTCTCTAAATGAATGTAACACCGAGAAAATATTTATTGGTTATGATAGATCTCTTAGTGTTGTAGGGTCTAGAACATTTTAGGTAGATAATGGTCATTTCAATGATGTATTATGTGTTCCAATTCTTTCTTATAACCTTTTATCAGTATATCAAATAATTCATTCAGATGAAGGTAAAACCGTAGAGTTTTCACCTCACCAAGTTGTAATCAAGGATCTAAAGATCCTCAACATGTTCGTGTGACTAGAATTGTTGATGATATTACCAGGTTGTACAAGTTTGACAACTTTGGGTCATAATCTTTTCAATCAGTTTTTGTTGCTCATAGCAATGACTTGAGCAAACTTTGGCATGAGTGGTTTGGTCATCTAAACTATCACTCATTGTAGGAACTATGTAATCAATAAATGGCGATTGGTTTTCTTCTTGTTTCATGCAGAGATGGTGTTTGTGTTGGTTGTGTTCTCAACAAACATCATCTGGGCAATTTTGACAAATGTGCCTCTTGGCACACCTTGACCCCTTTGTAGCTTGTTCACAGTGACTTGTGTGGTCCACTTTCTTCTCCATCTTTTTATTGGTGCAAGTATTTCTTATCTTTCATTGATTACTTTTCCAAATGCACTTGGGTTTACTTCTTAAAACTTAATAGAGAAGTTTTTGACAAGTTCTTGGCCTACAAAGCCCTTGTAGAAAAGTAGTCTGGACAACAACTTCAAAGGTTAAGAACAAGTAATGGAGGTGAATATGTGAACAATTAATTTACAACTTACAACACCACACATGGCATCCAAATGCAACACATTGTTCCATATACACCAAATAAAAATGGTGTTGTTGAGAGAAATAACCACACATTAAAAGAAATGGCTAATTGTATGATCCAATCTAAGGGATTAAGTCTAAAGTATTGGGTGGAAGACACTAACTGTGACAATTACATACTAAATCACACTCCCACAAAGGCTCTTAAAAATATGACATCAGAAGAAACATGGAATAAAATTAATCCAAACGTAAGTTACTTCCGTGTATTTGGCAATGTAGCATGGACTCACATTCCTGATGAGAAAAGGAAAGAATTGCAGCCTAAAAGTGAGAAGTGTATATTTTTTGTTTATTTTGAAGATGTCAAAGGTTACAAACTTCTTCAATCAAATTGTAAAGAAATTATTTTTAGAAGAGATGTTAAATTTGATTAAAATCTCTTAGCCTGCGAACCTAATTTGTGTATGTTCCTTCTTCGGACCACGAGCCCTTTTTGGCATTTCTACCTTCATCTCTTCCTATTCTGGTTTCTTCTTCTTGATATGATGATGATGAGGATGAAAATCCACCTCCGCCTGCTCACCTTCTTTCAGATGAGTCCATTGAACCTGAAATTGCACCAACACCATCGCTTCCTAGATGGGTCCATTCAACACAAGAGGCAACTGGTGATCTTGTCGGAGATCCTTTAGATCAACGATGGACACATTCACAGTTCTAGTGAGCCTCTTCTCTTTTGGCTCAAGTTTTAGAGACTTGTTATCTAGAGACATTTTCATAAGCTTCAGGTCAACCATATTGGGATACAACAATGAATGAAGAGTATCGTTCTTTAATGTAAAATGATACTTGGGATCGGGTACCTCTTCTAAAAGGAAGAAAACTTATCAGATGTAAATGGGTGTACAGAACTAAGTATGTATTAGATGGAAGTGTTGAAAGACACAAGGCTTGGTTAGTTACCAAAGGATTCTCACAAGTTGAAGAAATTAACTATAATGAAACCTTTTCCCATGTAGCCAAAATGAATTCCATCAACCTTGTTCTTGCCCTTACTGCCTCACATAACTGGGATGTCCATCAGATGGATGTTAAATGTGCCTTCTTGCATGGGGATTTGCAAGAAGAAATCTATATAGACCAACCTCCTGGCTATATCCAGAATGACTCTAACATTTTATTGCCTTAATAAATCTCTTTATGGTCTTAAGCAATCTCCTCGAGCTTGGTATGCCATAATGGAAACCTTTCTTCTCGATACAAGATTTTCTAGATGCCATTCTAACCCTAATGTCTATACCAGGATAGGAGGAATCCATATCATAATCCTTTTTATTTACGTTTATGACCTTATACTCATTGGTGGTGACCCAAAACTTTTAAACGATGTGAAAACCAGTCTCAAGAAGAAATTTAAAAGGACAGACTTAGGATTTTTGCACTATTTCTTTGGCCTCCAAGTTTTGCAAACCAAGGAAGGAATTTTTCTTTGCCAGTCTAAGTATGCTTGTGACCTTCTTCGTCACTTTCACATGGATTATTCTAAACTAGCCCCTTCTCCCTTCTATTATGGAGTCAAACTTGCTGCCACATGTACTTCTCTCGAAGTTGATGCCACTTTGTACAGTCAGTTAGTTGGTAGCCTCTTATACTTGACTCATACTCATTCTGATATTTATTTTGTTGTTGGTCTTGTTGCCCGGTATATGAACACACCCCATGAAATCCATTAGAAAGCAACTAAAAGAATGCTTCGATCTATTTTGGGTACAATACAGTTCGGGATACATTACAGTTCAGGGGGACTCCTTTAGTGGTTGGTTTCACTAATTCAGATTGGGCTGGAAAATTCAAAGAAAAACCCTCTTCAACTTCATGCATGATCGGTACCCATGATAACAGGGAGCGAGCAAAGTTTTCTTTCCCGAAAAGTCTACATAGCATCATGGCCACATACATCATATGAGCGTCTAATGATGCAATGGTGTATATGCCATGGGTGTCTGCTCTAAATTTCTCATGGTGTGCCCACCAATCCTTGATCAAGTCAGGGTAATTTATTACACCTTGTGGGAACTCTTCTTCATCGAACTCTTTTAAGAAAGCGACATTATAACTGTGTTTGAATGTTGGGGACAATTTGTACATCACCTGGATATGGTCTGGTCGGAAATATCCAACAACAACTTTCTATAAATTGTGGATGGTCTTGGTCGAGACGTCGACATTCTCTAAGGCCCATCCTATCATGTTGTTATACGGCATGAGCCTCGGTTGCGTGGCTATCTTATGCAGCTCTGATTGGGCTACGTATTTGAGCTTCGTAACCTGATTTTCAATCCCCTCATAATCTGACTCTTTTGGAGAGTTGCTCAACTCATAATGTAGGATATCACACACCTACTTCTAGGTTTTTATGGTCTCCATAGCTCTCGACGATGTGTCCGATAGGAGATCTTTGTTTTGGCTCGAGCTCTCACCGACCACTTTAACTGTTTTCCTTGGAGCCATGATAGCAGATGCTCAGAACTCTGTTACCTATCACAAAAATGCGTAACTTCTTATTTTTCTCAAGCTTGTTGTTCTTGTGAAAACACAAATGGAATTCAAACTTCAATATCGTTTTCCCTTTAAGAGTATCAATTTACGCATACCTTCACTGACAACATATTTGTTAACTTTAATGAAAAATCTAGGCGGTGATCCATGATCTTATTCGAAATCATTTCCGTAGATCCGTTATTAATGCCATAAATGTTTGGTGGTTCACGATCGGAGAATTGCATAGATGAAATTTAAATTTACCCGAGTTATGATTCAGCGAAAAATTAATCACGAGATAATCATCATTAATGCGTCAGTTAATCGCACTTACCGTTAAGTATATTTCAGAGTTTCGGAGCTCAGGATATCCTATAGTAGTTCAAGACATGACTTCCGAAATGTAAAATCGCGAAGTGATTAATTAATTTTAATCATGTTTAACCCTTTAAATAATCATGTTTAACTTCAAGTATTTTGGAGTTTTGGACCTCGAGATATTGATAGTCGCTCGAGGCAGGATCCCCGAAACGCAAAATGGCGAAGTGATTAGTTATTTTCTAATCGTTAATTAACCTTGCTTAACGCTTAAGACATGTCGGGAGTTTGAGCTTCGTGAATTAGGGATATGACATGTGGCGAATGCCCGAAATCTGAAATTGCAAAACTATGATTTGATTTTTCTAATTGGGTTTTAGTTTCTTTTTAGGTATTTATCACTTCATGTATTTGGTTAATTAACTTCATTTAAAATTCCAACAGGTCACTTTCTGGAAATATGTGTCAGATATTAGGGGGTATACGTGTGTGGTGACTAGGATCCGTCGAACGCTTTTCGTGTATCGAGGTTTTGAAGGAGCGACATGTTAACACACCTGAAGCGCGAAACTCCGAAATCCAAAATCACAAAGTATTCTTTAGTGATTTGACTCTTTAACGAGTAGGTGACTCCATAAATCCTAAGGGATTAGGATCGTTTGATTAGATGGAAGAGATAATCGACGATGAGAATCAAGCGCGCGTTGTTTTTATTTTAAATGGGAATGGAATCTATTTAAAGTCTAAAGTTTAGAAATATATATGTGTTCAAACATAAGCTCCATCTAGGAATCACGTCTCCCTATGAGACGTCGAAGAACAGTAGACCAAGTTCCTTTATTAGGAAAATGGAGTCATTATTGCATTTCTGTGAAACACATTTGGAAAAGCATCATATTGAGAAAAAGAGTTTCAACCGAAACTTAGAAAACCTTTGAAACACATATAATCATGACCTTCAGTTAGGCTATTTGAAATTCCTCTTTCTTAAAACTATATTCAAATTTGGTTAAGATAATCAAAGTAAATTTAGCCGAAATATCAATCTTTGATCGATTTCATTCACATCAAGGTCGATTATATGTAACGTAATTTCTTAGGGGAATCCCTCGTTGGTTCAGAATGTAAATCTTTTTCGAAAAGAGAACTGGCTACCAGAGTGCATTATATACATGTATAACAGCCTTGTGGATATCATAGACATTGCTTCACTATCGGCGAGCCTGTTTAGTACCCTGGTGAAGTTATCTACATTCCCCATTGAATTTCCTTTCACCACTTCAATTTTTATTTTTTTGAGATGAGGGAAATATTTTAAATGAATTTCCTTTCATCATCTCTTTGGACTAGATGGGGGCAATCATATTATGAATTTCCTTTCACCATCTGTCTTATATTTTAATATTTTTGAAGTGGGGGCAATCAGTTTGTATGCATTATACGAGGGACGATATATGCTTATAATTTAACAATCGAAGGTCTATCAACTCACTTTGATTTACTCAGGACCAATTCTCTCTGATCTTCAAAACACCTTCACCTACATGGAAGTTATCATGGGGAGTTTTATTTTCAGGGATTTTCCTTGAGCAAACTAGTCAATTTAAAACTAGATAAGAGGGCTAAAGTTATTAATATTAGCTTAGACATACTTTATTTCAGTTAAATTGAGAGGGGCGCATAAATTTTCTCCTAACATTATTTTGAAGACATGTTTATGAGTTTTCTGAGTTAAGGTGAAGCCTTATCTCGCTATGAGGACCAGTGAGGGGTATTGAGAATCATAGGAACATAAAATTTGAGGATGGGAAAAATAAAACGAGAAGAATATTCAAATGTTATGTTGTGAACAAGGTCAATCCCACACAATCTTGTTCATTGATTCTCGTATTTTCTTTAAGGTTTTTTTATTCTTATTTTCTTTTTTTTTATAAATTTTATTTCATTTTTTATTTTAATTATAATTTTATCAAAACTTAGAGAAGACTTTTAGGATTAGGAGGTAACTCTTATATTCCTCTGGTTGTAGATCAAGTGATAATATTTATATGGATCAGACTTCTTTCATATTTAGTGAGATCCCCTTGAAAATTTAACTTGGGTTAGTAGGGTAGAAACTCATACTCATATTTTCTTTATATTTTCAACCAAGTAAACCATTTATTTATCACCTGTTTTGAGAGAAAGCCAATGTTCTGGAAAGTGAGTGTTGGTTTCTGATACATCCTTATCTCTCAACTATCAGCATGTATTCTGCATAAAAATAAACATGAGAAATGTCAGAAACTTCTGAAGAAAAAGAAACGATAGGTGTTGTTTTTTATATTTTTTTTTTTATGAAATCAACAACACTGATCTTATCTATAGTGAAAGTAAAAACTTACCAAATAAGCGAAAAACTGTAAATCAAAATAATAAAATCAAACCGGTATATACAATGGTGATTTGGAATATGATTATTGCATGAAGTGCTTCAGGTAGCGCACGTTGATAGGGGCGTTAAGGATTTTCCCATAGAGGTTTTCTAATAAGAATGAATTCTTTCCCTCGGAAGCTATGACCTTGAAAGGTCCGCATCAGATGTGATAAAATTTTCCATGCTTTCCAACATCCTCTTTCCTAGCATCCCACTTCAAAAATAGGTCTTCAAGAAGGAATTCCCTATCTTTATCTTTTTTATCAAATAGGGCTTTCATATTATCTTGATAGATTTGAAGTTTTTCATCCACCTCAGTCCTATTTTGTTGGACTTCAACTAGCTGGTTTATTCTTCTCGTAACATCATTCAACTCTTCCTTCGCATCTTGCCAAAGCTTCATCACAAGCAGAGCGAGATTTATGGGGAGGACCATGCTAGTACTGTACACCATTTGGAAAGGAGACATTCTGATTTATTTCTTAGTGCCGATGCGATTTTCCCACAAAGCATATTTCAAATGAACAAGTCAGGCTTTCTTGTTTTTGGTCAGCACCTTTTTTATTATAGTGATTAGGCTCTTATTTGACGAATCGGCTAATCCGTTTCCCTAAGGATAGTAGGCTATGGAATGCCCTAGTATGATGTTGTACCTTTGACAAAAACTAACCATCGCCATTGATTTGAAATATTGGGCATTATTAGTGACTATCTTCCGGGGACAACCGAATCTTGATAAAATGTTTTCTTCTAAGGAATTGATCACCACTGAATCTATAGCATTTCATGTCGGAATGGCTTCTACCCGTTTAGTGAAATAATTTGTGGCGGTTAGAATCCATTTATGTTGTGCACTTGAATGTGGATGGATTTCCCTGATAAAATCCAGACCCCATTGTTGAAATGGAGCTTTTGTCTTGATTGTGGTCAAGGGTAGTGCGGGAAGCTTTTGTTTACCTGAGAATAATTGACAAGAATTACAGGCTCTAACTTTAGTATTCATGTTTGTAAATAACTTCGGCCAATAGTATCCATCTCTCAGGATTTTATAGGTCGTTTCCCTCCAGGCGTGGTGTTCTCCACACGCCCCTTCATGAAACTCATTTATAACATTCTCTGTTTCAGAATCTATCAGGCACCTTAGTAAAAATCCCAAGGGATCTTTCCAATACAGTTGGTTGTCGATGATGAAATACTTTACCGTGTGCAACTTTAATGTTCTCGCCTTAGAAGGAGTCATATCACTTGGGCACTGGAGAGTCAGGAGATATGAAACTATGTCGCCATACCAAGCAGAGGAAGAAAATTTTTCTTGGATCTGAGTTGTAGGTATCTGATCATCAAATTATTCTATGTCTGGAAGTTCTTTGTAAGCTTGCAGATGAATTATTCTGAGTTCTTTGAAATTTGATTCAACTAATAGTTTAGCCAGGCCTTGACCTTTGACAAGTTTAGTTGGTTTTACATCATGATCGAATTCCTAAATCTTGGCTAACCATCGACCCCTTCTTCTGTCACCATCAAGTTGAACCAATATGTCCTTAGCAGAGTTCGTTGGTACGTAGGCAATTATTTTGGAGTGTAGCATGTAAGTCCTAAAAGCTTTGAGGGACTTCACCATAACATATGCCTTCTTTTCCAGTATATCATATTTCAACTCAACGTCTCTGAGGCTTTTACTAAAAAATGATATTGGCTGCTCAAAACCTTCATCGTTCTTTTGTAAGAGCACGGTTGTGATAGTATGCTTGGATGCGAATGAAAAGATCAAGAACTATTTCATGCAGTCTAGGCTGGCCAACACCAGTGCTTCTCCTATTACCTTCTTAATGTGTATGAAAGACGCTTTGCCTTCGATTTTCCATTTGACCTCGCTGTCCTTTTTTAGCATACCTGTAATTAATTTAACAATTTCAGCAAAATTTGGAATGAATCTTCTTAAAAAAAAACACCCTAAAAAAGACTGAATTTCCTTTCTATTTCTAGGAATATTGGTTGTATCTATAGCTTCAACCCTTTTTGGATCGATTTTGATTCCTTCTTTAGATACTATATGGCCTAAAAGTTTACCTTCTTGCATTACAAAGTGGGATTTTTTAGGATTGAGCGACAAACCGAATTTTCGGCATTTCTCGAATGTTTGTTTGAGGTGTACCAAGTGCTTTGCATCTGATTTAGAAAAAACAGTTAGATCATTTAGATAAATAATGACAAACTTATCTCTTTCACTGACAAAGGCTATGTCCATTTCTCGTTGAAAAGTGGCGCATGCGTTCATCAGACCGAATGGCATTTTGTCATACATGAAAGTACCCCATGGAGTGGTAAACGCGGTTTTCTCTTTTTCATCTTCGTGGACCACAATTTGATTGTAACCAGAAAATACATCAATCATAGACATCCGGTTAGCCCCGACCACTTTTTCCAGAAAGTGATCCATTTTAGGGAGCGGATAATTGTCTTTAATGGATGATTTGTTTAGGTTCCTGAAGTCCACGCAGAATCTGATTTCACCATTCTTTTTTCTAACTGGAACTAAATTATTTACCCACTTGGAATATCTGAGTGGAACAATAATTTTTGCATCCAGGAGATTTTTTACTTCTCTTTCTATTACAGACAGGAGTATAGGGTTTATATGTCTAAGCTTCTGCCTGAAAGGTTTGATGCCCAGTTTCAAAGGGATTTTATGCTCGATGACAGTGGTATCATAAGTTTTATGTTTGTCGTAAGACCAGGCAAAGACATCTATGTATTGTTTGAGTAAATCAACATATTTGCTTTTCATTTCGAATGGAAGTTATTTAGAAATTTTGACCAATTTAGGGTTTTCCTTAGTGTCTATGTCATAATATTCAACTTCTTCGCGTCGAGGTTGTAAGGTAGACTTTAGGGGTATATCATCTTTATCAAATAATCTCTCTAACGGAATTAGACCCTTAGGAATCTGATTTTTTTTTAACACCAACATGCGGTGGTTAGCGATCTTATCCTGGAACTTCTGAGGATCTTCGCCTTCCTGCATGATCCAAGTAGGGTCATTCTAATTTTCCTGGTCGATGTGTATTTCGGAAAATTCATCTACCATTTCTAGAAACTACTTGATCTGCTCATTGCCTTCGAAAACCTACCAGTGTTGAACATTATTTGGTATTGAAGGCTTGTGCCTCATTTCTATGTGATACTTTAGCTTTAAGGTTGCAGGTGGCATAAAAGTAGTAGCCGCTTTTGCTAGGGAGTCAGCTTGTTGATTTTTTGCCCTGGGAATATGATGAATAGTGAATGATGAGAAAAAAAATTCTATCAAATCCCAGGTGCAGTTCCTGTACGATCTTAGCCTTGGATGTTTGGCTTGATATCGTTGCCTTATCTATTTCACAATTAATTCAGCATCACCGTAAACTATTAGATTCTCTATTTTCAACTTCCAGGCAGCCTCCAATCCTAATATCAGAGCTTCATATTCGCATACATTATTGGTATAGTCAATGTCCCACTGTAACCTGTATGAGAAAGGAATAATGAATTCATCTCCGGGTCCCAAAAACAACACCCCAGCTCCTGCTCCTTCCCAAGACAAAGCAACGTCAAAAACCATTTTCCAAACTCCTATATTATTTACATTTTTGTTTGTTTATTTTTTATTTTTTTGTTTTCTTCTTTTGTATCGTTTTCTTTTGTACATTCGTCAAAACCATCATCAATTGATAATATACAGTTTCCTAGATCTTGATCTGCAACATAAACCGGATAATTATTTGGGTTATGTGGGTCACTTACGGTATATGCTAATCTTATCTCTTTGTATATATGGGTGAACTGTCCACCGAAAATTGGGATCGTAGAATACGTCATGTCCAATTGAAGTGATCCTCCAAGTTTAGCACCCCAAGACCTGGATAACAACATGCCATACTTCGCAGGAACATCAAAAATGACTACATCCATGAGAATACTCTTCACAGGGATCTGTGCAAGATTAACCACCAAATATTTTATCATACCAAGACATTTAACTTTTCTTGAATCAAAAGAATACAGATCTCAATATGGTATAGTAACCTCAAGACCCAGTTTTTTCATAATAACTTTGGGCAATAAGTTGTGGGAGGCTCCAGAATCCAACATATAGTTATGGAGTAGGTGATCATGCACAATCAACATAATATAAAAAGGAGCAACAAGATCTTTAACATTTTCGATATGTGGACCAAACATTATAGTAGGTTTATCATCTTCTAAATTAATGGCATCCGCATGACTTTCAGCATCTGAGAAATTTATCATCTTGGAAATTTGTTTTCCATCCATCAGATATTTTGCTAATTCGACCAGGGGCATAGGAATTTTGATTTTATTAATTTCATTTTCTAGATTGAAACTTCCAATCGTCCTTTCAGCCTCTCTGGTTGGGATCTTTGTTTCTCTTTTTTTTGTTCTATTGGTTTGCGTTTCTTTGGTTTTGGCTATATTTGTTTTGGGATCTTGTGTTTCAACTGTTTTTATCTTGGCAGCTTACGTTTCAGTTGTTTTGGTTTTGGCAGCTTGTGTTTCAACTGTTTTTATTTTGGCAACTTGTGTTTCAACTGTTTTTGTTTTGGCAGCTTGTGTTTCAATAGATGGTTGAGCTACCTCATTTGTTTTA
This sequence comes from Picea engelmannii, assembly GCA_009831015.1. Lineage (NCBI taxonomy): Eukaryota > Viridiplantae > Streptophyta > Pinopsida > Pinales > Pinaceae > Picea > Picea engelmannii. The sequence goes on along the minus strand of ML829125.1, from coordinate 6,784 downwards.
CTTCTCAACAATATTTTCCTCGGTGGAGCAGTCGTAGAATTTTTATATCTAGGCCTTAAATTATATTTTTGTTGAAGCTCAACCATTATAGAGTCGGTGATTCCTTGATAATCATAATCTCCCATGTTATTTATACTTTCCTCGTTTCCAAACAGTGGTTCTTGATCTAAATACCTTTCGTAATCATATCTAGTTAGGTGAGGTTCTTGGTCATTATCACTGAGGTTGTTTATATCTTCATCTATCACCTTGCATGAAGTTTTATGTTTTAAAAGGAGTCTTGATTTTCTGGTCCTCGTTTTTTACTGGTCTCTGTTGGATATAGGGAATGGGATTCCTTTTGAAATCTCTCCTGGCAAAAGGATCAGGTTTAGCCTGGTCTAGTTCCATTTTGGAGATTTTGTTTGATAATTCTTTGATTATCTTAGCCATGTCATCCATTTTATCCTTCACAGACCTCCCAGATCTGGAAGCTCCAGCTTGTTCCCTGAAGCATTTAGTTTCTTTGGTTCTTGTTTCAACCTTTTCTTTAAGTTTACCTAATGCCATAATGTTCGACTCAATTTTGATGGCATCGTCCTACATTCTTGTGAGGTCAACAGATCTCCTTTCTCTCAAACGTAAGGCAAATTCGGGCTCAAAATCCCCTATGAATGTCACCTTAGCTACGGGCTGAGAAGGTTTAACTTCTGTTGGGATCTTATAATAGATTTTATTAAACCTTTGGGTGAATTCCATGACTGAATCATAATTCTTCTTCCTCAAAGCCTCAAATTTCATTAGACAGTACAAATGATCTTTCTTCTCTCCCCACTGCCTTAAAAAGACATTTTCTAGCGCATCATAAGATGATAGAGAACCTACAGGGAGCCCTCTAAACTAGATTCTTACTTGACCTTCAAAATTTTGCACCAAAAGTATCGAATAAACATCCTCATGCTCAATGCCAAGGATATCCACGAATTGGTCAAAAAAGTTTATGTGCTTTATAGCAATCAAATCCCCTTCTCCCGTGAATTTCGGTAAGTTCTTCATATAATTTTCCAGTAAATCATGAAGGACAGGGGGAAGGACTAAAGGAGTGTATCTGGACGCCACTTTGGCGAAAATCCTAGGAGGCAGAAGTGGTGGTCCTTGACCACCTCCAGTGCCACCTCCTCCAGCTGCAGCCATTTGATGTCGAGGGGATGAACTTCAGGGGTTTTCATAAAATTATGGTGACCCTTCGATTACCTTAGGATGAGGAGAATGGGGTTTGGGAAACAGAGGAGTAGGAGACAGAAAGACTAAAAAGGGGGGAAAAGGGAAATGAGGGTTGGGTTCTTCGGACTTACAGAATATATAAACAGGAGAACCAACAGGAGTTGAATCAAGGTACGAGATGTACAATTCAGAGTTTCAGGGAATTGAAACCTTTACTTCGGGGACCGGCGGAATATCAATAAAGGCGGGTATCGAAAGGGATCTTTAACCTTTATTATTAAATGGGGAAGTCAAATCAGTTTTAGCTTTTACCTCAGGTAAAACCAGTTCGGGGTTTATGATTTTGTCTTCAAGTTTATCAATTGATGTATCTCCGAAGTGGCTTTGTGTGTAACCTTCTTGTGAGATTGACTATTCAAGTGGAACCTTAGTATTAGTTTGCACAGTTTTGGGTTGGTAAACCTTACTTGTGGATGCAACAGTCTGCTTGAGGTATCCCCTTGGTTTTAATAGATTTTTAGGATCGACTACAGGCGTTGTTTGTTGATCGTCTGGGTTCTTCCTGGTATTATTTCTACCAAATTCCAGTTTATCTATAGTGGAGTCTCCAAGTGAAAGATAAAAGCCTTAATACAGTATTCAATCCTTGTTCACTATCAAAGACAGAATATTACCTTGTCATTTCTCTGAGGGAAAAATAACTTTGTTTCTCCATCCCCAACAATGGCACCAAAAAGATGTTGTTCCTGAGATTACCCTTAAGGATCAAAAGATTAATGTCAAGGCATCATAAATATAAAGGGATGTTTTTAAAGGTGCTTTTTCTTCTTTTAATTATATAAGAATCAATCCTCAAATGAAAATAATGACAGAACAGGACAGAGGTCATAATTTGTCGTCTAAGTCGATTTATAAAATCATGTGATATGAGGGAAACTTACAAAACTGTTAAACAAAATGAGGCATCAATGAAAGATGAATCTTACCTTGTTCATAGTAGAAGAAATTAAAGAATGCACCCTTGTAAGGATATGAGATACAGTAATCCAAGTAGCTCACGGGTCTTGTATTTACTTATAGTAAATACAGAGGAAAAATTGTTTGCTTATCAAACAACTGATAAAATGTGACTATAGGAGTAGTAGTACTAAATTGCAATCACTCACTTGTCAAGGAATAACATAAGGGAAACAAGAAATATGGAATACAAGAGGAGAACATAAATCAAACTGCACAAATATTGGAATCCTTCTCTACACTTGTTTTAATTCTCACAAAAGGAGAGTTTTTGCCTTATTACATTTGGCAATAAGCAGCCTCTGTTCAGTCTTCAAACTATGAATTTATACAAAACGATCTCAACCCTAGGCGGTTGAGATTCTCATAATTCAAAAACAATAAATATTACAATATGTGAAATTTAAAACGTTTCACTTGCATCTTCTCTGTCTCTTTGCTTGTTCGCATAGACGTTTCTTCTTCTTGTACTCCAACTCAAAAAGAGATGGTCTCTAATCATGACTTGTGCAAAAAGAATACACACTTTGTATCATTTGTTCCAAGACATGCTAGATTTTCCTTGCTCGACACACTGAATGCATGTGCCCACTAACTGCACCACCAGCCTGGAAGGCTCTGTTGTATTATTTGCCTCAAAAGTGTATAAATTATTTTCTATGTGTTGCATCCTGTTTTCCATCCTCCTGGATTCTAGAGATATAGATTGTAGTCGTAGGCTAGGATTGACCATCCATTTATTTATTTGAGTAAGGTCAACTTGTTTCAACTACAGGGTTTCGTGTCAGACTTCTTCCATACTTGTCTTGGAAGTGAGTTGATGTTTTGCAATATCAATTTGCCCCAGGGCTTTAGAGATACTGTCTATTTCAATTCCCAACAATTCTTTGTCGCGTGAGGAATAAGCTTCTTCACAAGATTTCTTCACTTCCTTGGCTAATCTCTTACTTTCAACTATATTAGCCTCTCAGTTTTTAAGTATTATATCACCTCGAGTTTTCTCTTAAAGGGACAATCTAGTGACATTGGATACTTCCTCCTTTGTTGAAGATAAAACGGCCTCTTGGAATGTCACTCTAGCTACAGTGGCCTTTCTCTCCTTTATACAAATATTATTTAAAGAATGGTATGCCGACCGATAATAATTTTGAATAGATTCTAGTCTGATAAAAAGGTTTTGCTGGGTTGATTCCAACTTCTCCTGCACTCCTAATAAAACTTTACATTAAATCATGACCATCAACCAACCATCACATAGAACCTGATAATGCTTCCTAAGACTTCTTCAATTTCTGTAATTCTTCAATTCTTGGAATACTCTGATCCTATAGATAATATTACTCAATGTATTCTCTGAAACTTCTCCAAGTTTCACTCCTTAAATCCTCCCCAAAAAGAATTTATAGAAAGAATGGTAGACTTTATTCAATTCCGGTTTATTCAGGAGAGCGAACTTGTACAGAATGCCTTGCGCTCAATATTTTACCTCAGATTTTGAAACTTGCACACAAGAAAATACAGTCTGTAATCTGTCCAATGAAATTGGTCCTACTTCATTTGGATTCTCTATGAATAAGTGATGATTGTTTTACCTGGAACACCTATTTATTGACTATCTTCGGGATTGGTCCAAAACCCTATCTTCCACAGAGTGTATCTCCATAATTATAGCGAATCAAGAGCTGAAATTTTTACCACAGGTACCTTGATATGTCTTATCAATACCATAGCAATTTCACCATATGAATAATTCTAGAAAAAAAGTTATAGCGAAAAAAGGTAAGATGACCTGAAAATAGCATACCTTAGAACACATCACCAAAAGACTTCGTCCTCCCTTGAAATTTGGCCTTCTTTACTTTTGATTTCCTCTCAAATTTGACTTGTATATCAAATGAATGTATAATGATATTTATTTATACCATTTATGTCACTTTCTTTTAACATTAGGGCCGACCTGACACTTTCTTATTTTGTAATTATTTTATTTAATTATCTTCAGGGCCTACATGTACTTCCTTGTTCAATTCACTTTGTCATCTTCAAAAAATCATTTATCCTCAACCATGAGGATCCACGTGACGTGCCACATACCATTGGAAACAACATTATGTATATTATCCATCCATGGGTGTTGTATCTGCATTTGTATTTTCCTTCATGTCCAAATACCTTCATCAATCTTGTGGTCCAAAACCAATGACTAGGGTTGACATCAATGACAACAACCAATCTTCCAACACTTTCGATGAACATCTGATTTTAGATTTGGATTTCAATGAATGGGTACATTGGCACTATGCTTTCGTATAGTCCATTTTCATTCAATGTAAGATAGAGTAGGAATAGAAGTATCATAGTTTTTACTTCCATGTCTTCTTACATAGCATAGATTTTACTTCCATTTATGCTTGTGTAGCATAGATTTTGGGCTTGTTTTGGTTTCTTGAATAAAATCCAATAGAGGTTATTAGCTTTTGTTGCGATTTAGGATGGCTTACTTTAGGTCTAGTGTCTTTTTTCATGAGAGTTTTTTGTGACACAAAGCTTTATGTTTTATGCTCATAAGTCAGGGAAGAGTGACAGTTATTCTGGCTTTGTCAAGTGTGTTTCTAATTTTTGAGGCCCAAACAACTTCCCCAAGCTAGCAGGCTTGGGTCCCCTCCTAGAATTCTTCAAACTCATATCCTTTGATTATTGGGCCCATTAATCAGGTTCTTTTGCTTTTCAATGGTTAAGCATTTCCTTTTGACTAGATGACTAGTATTTCATTGCCTATTGATTTTGATTTATGTCATGTTGCAGTCTTGATTGAGTATGATAATAATCTTGGCGAGTGTGTTTGTATCACTAGCAACTTTTATTACACTTATCATATCTGCATGTATGTTTTGCGCCTTTTGATTCTATGACTAATCATAAACTGTGAATGTGTCTTTTATTGTTTATTGTTATATGGGTTGATCACGGTGTCTGCAAGACATAGGCTGGCTCTGAATTGCATCTTAGAAAATAATTGGTCCTCCTAGAACATACTCAGTATCAAGCGCTTCAAATGTTAGTTGGTTGTTTTCATAGGATAATATTTCTCAGCCACGTATGGGTAACCTCAGTTCCAATGGATAGCTTGAGAGCCTATATAACAAAAATGTTGCAGGAACTAAATTCGGGTGAAGTAATGGAAAGAATGGGGCCCAAACTTTTATAAAAAAATGTCTTTTCTCATAATTTTGTGCACCGATCAAAGTGAATTTTTCACCTCCAAAGTTGTCCAATTGTATGTTTTGTGGGATTACGAATCCAATTCCATTGCAGAATTGAAATCTGAGGCTTGGAAGTGCCAAAAAAATTACCAAGGGATTTTTCACCAAGCGACCTTCAATAACCATGAATATGATTAAATGCTTGAATGAAGTTGTAAGTCTTCTCACTAGAAACCTCTCCATGTGCTATCTGCATCACAAAAAATGACGCCTCAATCGGACATCGTATGAGCAAGTTATGGACTTTTGAAATCAGGGTATTGTTGTGCCAGGGTCATCACCTTCCCTTGATTTCTTTACTTCTTCTCTAAAGCGTTTGTTCTCAGTAAATAAATCTGACCCCTTTGATTATATATTATATAAAGTGTTTTATTATATACTATATAAAGTATTTGCACAGAGGATTTGATTATATACTATATAAGGTATATATGTATATCCATATGTAACAAAAAGTTGTGGGATATGGTGGTCGGTGGGAATGGAACCCCCGACCCACCGACCATGCAAAAGACATAAACAACCTCCTCTAGCCAATGTGCCATGGATAAGGTTTGTTAAAACAAACCACTATATTTGTAATTAAATGATGGTGTGGGGAAGCCTACGGTTCAGAACTAACCAAACTATATGCCACAAATTTCAGGAAGAAGGTTAGAGGGGAACCCTATTTAATGGCATGCGCCCCAAGGTAGTATAAATTCATTTATGCAGATATTTTAGTCTCGTAAAGCATGTTGAGAGTACGAAATGTACAAGGCTACACCGTAAAGTGTTTCGGGGGTCACCTTGACAAAATTTCAAGTATTTTATATCATTTTTGAACGATTTTTCACCAGGAAATCAACGATTCATCTTGTTTCTACATTTGAGAAACATATAAAAATGTCATTGTAAAATGTAAGCATTTGAGCATTAATAAAAGAAGTCTCTATTGGAAGTGGACCCGGAGAGGTAGCCCTATTTGGGTGAAATTTGTTTTCTGCAACTTGTGTATGTGATCATATTATTGTTGTTCATTTTAAGTTCATTTATTTGCAAGTCATTTATCATTAAAGTGGAATTGGCTAAATAAGTATTTCACATGTAATTGCAAAACCGTCAAGCGATCATTTTATTTTTAAGATCAAATAGATGTTTATGTGTATTTAAAATTATCAACATCTAAGGATTTTTTGGATCAAGTTGGTATCAGAGCCAGGTTTGACAAGTATTTTGCAAGTGGATGCTTACAAGAGCTAAACTCAAACTTGGTAAAGCAAAAGTTGCAAGTTATAAGTTTGAAATTGGAAAGAGATTTC